>OU015493.1:89107356-89180831 GCA_907164885.2 Dolomedes plantarius | reverse complement strand
GCTTGAAACTTTGCCAATTCCTTTTCTTTTTTTTTTTTTTTTGCCTCGGCACATTTGAATGCGATTGGATACATTATGCAATGTATATTGCAATTTGAAAAAAGGGGGATAAATAAATGGGAGGATTTTCGCTGGAAGAATTCATTTGACAGAATTCTTCCGAACAGCGGGAATAATAAATGTACTGAAGAAAGTCTTAACGCTGCGGTGAGTTCGATCTACTGAACATGCATACATAATGGCTCCAGAACAAAAATCAAGCTATCCTGAAATTAAGTTAGGATCCTGATATATATATATATATATATTATTATATATATATATAATATATATATATATATTATATATTATATATATAATATAATATATATATATATATTTATATATATATATATATATATATTTATATATATATATATATATATATATATATATATATATTTATATATATATATATATATATATATATATATAGATATATATATATTTTATTATATTTATTATATATATATATATATTATATATATTATATATATATATTATATTATTTAATATTTATATAATATTATATATAATAATATATATATATATATATATATTTATATATATTTATATATATTATTATATATATATATATATAATATATATATATATATTATATATATATTTATATATATATTTATATATATATATATATTTATATATTATTATATATATATATATATATATATTTATATATATATATATATATATATATATTTATATATATATTTATATTATATTATATATATATATATATATATATATATAAGATATATATATATATATATATATATATATATATATATATATATATATATATATATATATATATATATATATATATATATATATAATATATTATTTTTTTTTTTTTTTTTTTTTTTATTTCGGGCGCTGTGGACCGATTGGTAAAAGCGTCGAGCCAGTGATCTGAGGGTTGCGGTTTCGATGCCGGTCGTTGACAAAATCCACCGCCGTTTTAACAAATGGTGGTTGGTGCACGTAAAATCTGTCATGGCTGTGATGTCCTCCAAGTTCTCAAATTTACCTTTAGTGGTGCGAGGTCAAGTATACCGGTCTCGTCACTTGACTCGGTTCTAAATTACGGGACCGGCTTGTAGGGGAAAATGCTGGCCACCTATACGGTGCCCCCTTAAATGAATGGCCAACAGTCTTTCCCTTTACTGTGAACAAATGGCGTCATAGCCAATCTTCCACGCATCTGTAATATATATATATTCCTTATTGATACATTTTTATGTATATATGTAAAGAATATGGGAACATCTCAGTAAATACATTGGAATTGTCATTTTCATACCATGATATTTGATTAAATTAGAGGGGAATTGTATTAGTTTTAAGGTAATAGTCAAAAGTAATAAATTTGTAACTATAATACAACTATTTTCAGTATTTTATCCCACACAATTGCTATCTAGTTATCAATTTATATATCCTTTAGTTACTTTATTTTTATACCATGGTTATTCCTTGTAGCATTGAAAAATTTCGGATTAAATTTCAATTATTTCAGTATTATTTAAAATAGATATTCTGGTCATATTTTAGGTTAAAATAACTTTTTCTCCAGTCTTTAAAAATAATTAAAAATCACTGTCTAGGTAAAATAAATCAATCATTTTTACATTTGTTTCTCTATTAGATTTTTTTCTTATTCACATTCATTTTCCCTTAGTCTTTAATAAATATACCTGCCTTATCTGGTAATAAATTCATTTTTTGTGCTTTTAGGAATCTATAAAGTGATAAAGTTATGAAACGTCCCCACAATATAATGTATCCTAGAGTCTTTAATCAATGTTTCCTTTTTTAGATCGACTTAAACCTCTAAAATCTGGATAAAAATACTAAATTTCAGACAGTATAAAATGTTTTTTAAGGAGTTTATATTAAGTGGGCGTTCTACAAATAACTTTTTCAAAAATGGAAAATTTTTGTTACCTACATTTAATTTCTGAGGCAAAATAAAATTATAAAAGGCAGCTTTTAAAAACCGACAGCAGAAGATGCAATTAGTTTCAGTCATATAGCATCCTATTGCTGTCTGTATGCTGTGGCAGTTGTAACTCCCTATTTGTTAATATGAAAATAACAATCAATTATACTTTTTACTGAGTATTTTAGAAAGTTGCACCATTAAACAAAATTACTGATTCACAGCTCCTTTGTATCTTCACTGAAACACGTGTATAGCTAAATACTTTTTTTTAAAAATCATAATACAGATAAATAGTTCGAAATATTCATAATCTTGGTAATTTGTGATATTCACACCATATAAAAGTTTAAAAACGTCTTTAGTATTATTATTTTTTTTAATATTCCTAACCCAATTTAGAAATTTTCCTGGAAAATACTGAAGCCAACAGTTTCATATGAAACTCACTGCTACAGTACAGCATTACCGATGAGTTAAATCTGAGAGGCGTTTAATACCTAACTGCGTTTTTACAAAGTAATTACGTTCTACATTTCAAACTAATGCTTGGAGGAAACAGAATATATATTTTCTTTATAAGGGACCCGAAGTAGCCCAGTAATTGCGCGTTCTATTTGGGATGCTCATTTTGAATCCTGACGAACACCATTACTTTCGTTTCTAGGCCGGATATGAGCACGTTAAATCCGTAGACTGGAAAGTTCAACGATGATGTCAGTGGGTGGGAAAGATGCGAACTCTCCAGATGTCTCCCCTGAGGATGCTTGATCAAAATTGAGGTAGAACACGGAGCAATGTTTACGCACCTGTATGGTGCTCCCAGATAAAGAGTATTTAACAATTTCCACGGTTCTGTACGAATGTCTCAGACAGAAGTGCCTCCGCATTAGCCCCAAAAAAATTTCTTTAAGGGGATAAGGAACCTGCTACCTCATTTTTTTTAAAAATTTGAATTTTTATTCTATACATAAAATCAAAATAATTAATATTCTCTTCTGCTACATTGAAGGCACTTAGAATTCCCAAATAAGTATTCTGTAGAAGAATGGGACCAGTTTTTCAGAAATTTCTTCAAAAAATGAAATTACTCAATGCGCATTCATTTTCTTTAGAGTTCTACAAATTTCTCAGGATTGGGAATTGAAGTGTTTACCACAAAACTGGGCATCATTCTTTGAAACCACAAACATTTTCAAATATATAGACCTATGAAATGTAACAAAAATATAAAAGAAATCATAAAAAAAACAGGCAGATTAAAAAAATAATAATTATAAATGATTTTTGATTCATACAAAAAATCAATGCACAATTATGTTTATATATATATATAATATATATATTATATATATATATATAGAAGAATTGTGCAGCAAAAGTTTCTATTCTCTTAAGAAATTTAACTTTTAAATATGCTGATCTGCAAAATTGTAGTTATTTACATTAATATTTTTTTAAAATTATATAGTGGATAAGGACAGGGAAGAAACTCACTGCCTCAAGTGGTGAGATAATTGTGTTCATCACATTCTTCTCGCCAGCTAAGAATTATGCCGCAAAAGTTGCTATTCTCTTAAGAAATTTAACTTTTAAATATGCTGATCTGCATAAATGTAGTTATATGATTTAAGATTTTTTAATTATATATAGTGGATAAGGACAGTGAAGAAACTCACTGCCTCAAGTGGTGAAAAAATTGTGTTCATCACATGCTTCTCGCCTGTGTTGCGTCACAATTTTTTTACCTTAACAGATTCCAAGGAAACATCTTGGTTAAATTTTAATCCCATTCTGTCACGCTGCAACTGCAAAAATCTGGTGCCGTACCGTGGGACTACCATTTATCAGTTCAACGAATCATTTCAGGCCTGTGCTTTTACGTACAGATCCCATTTTACAGCATAAAATCTATACATCATGCAGAACATTTTTTGAGAACGCTGCTCCTTACTTTATTCCTCCCAAAATTAATAGATCTGTCTGAAACAACAGGAAGAGGAAAATGCTATTACATATAATAATAAAATTTTTAGTTTTGGGGAATCCATCTCTCCAAATGCCTCGCCTCGAATTCAAAAACAACGCCAACTCTTTCTCTGAAGACGCATATATTTATGAAAAAAAAAATTCTCGGTTTCTTCTTGGCTGTATTGATCGCAAGGAAGTAGTTTTTTTGCAATATTTTATTTTTTTTTTGCGTTGGTTGACGCTTTTTTTTTATTTTTTATTTTTTTGTATTCCCGTCACAAGGTATGCGCTTTGTTGTGGCTGGATTTAAAGGAAAGGAGTATTGAAGAGAACCTTTTTGGTTTTATTTCATTCCTTACCCCTTTTTTATATATCTATTCCGGTTATATTTATATATTATGACGTTTAGACTTTTTGTGGAAAATGACAAGCCTTTCGAAGATGGAAATATTGTATCTGAAGCTGTCGCTGGGATTCGAGTCCATTATGTCGTCAGTGATTTTTTTTTTTAACTTGTCGCCACTTGTTAAAATTGAGTTTGCCGGTGAATTTTTTCGCCGAATTATGAGTTTTGGATAATTTTTCCCCATCTTGGATTTTAAGCACATCTGCTCCTCTATTTGCATACGCATTATATACTTAGGGAAGGGAATTCGTCAAAAAAAAATTCGCATTTATTTATTTATTTTTTCTTAGAACACCTGATATTATTATTAAATTATGTTAAAATGTGCCATTACCATCAGGTTAGGAATAAAATTGGATAAATATAGTAAATTTCACTGTATTTATATTAATTATGCCGTTTTGTTCATTGATTCGAACCATATTTGATGCAAGATAAGTTGGCGAAATAGACAAAATATGAAATTTTATAGTGTGATTTTCTAGAATGGGAACTACAGTGGAGTACCGATAATCCGAAATGATTAGAACCAGACTCTTTTCGGATTAGCGAATTTTTCGGATTAAGCGAAATCATTCTTAAAATATACTTAAATTGCATAATAACATGTGATTACACTAATATCATATTTCGTGTGATTACACAGTTTATTTTATAAGGTCTGTCTACACATTACCAAATCTCGGGACGAAATGGGTGATAAGAGAGCGGAACGCTGTCTAGTACAGTACAGTAGAGTGTAAGTTGTTAGATGATCAGTAGATTGTTTAAATGGATTTGAAAGAACCTGTCAACGTCTCAGACGAGAGTGAAGGTGAAGCAGACGTTGACAGCGAGCAGAGGGTATCCCACTCAGACGCCGTGACTGCATTTGACGTGATTTGGCGTAACTTGGCTTCAAGGGAGAGGTAATTTTCTCTTCGACAAAAAAATTTAACAGGTTATTTCAAACCAATGTAGTTCAGCAATAATTACATAGTTCAGTATATTGTCTAACTTTGAATTTTCCTGTAATTTTCAGAAATATACTTTATATTACTAAGTATCACTGTGACTTTATTGTAACCTTAGTTCTTTTTAACTTTTGATTAAGCGGACTTTTGGATTACCGAAGTTAGGATTCGGACTCCACTGTATAAATAAATTTATTTCGTAAATGTTTAAAAAAATTTCTCTTTATAGAACTAGATATTATTAGCTATTTATACAATTAGATATTTTTCCTCGGCTTTATAAAAAGTAAAACATGGTGTTCGGTAGTTACAAATGAAATTTTTTTTTAAAAAATAGTTTTTAAAAAAGTTCATTTGCACAACCTCAAATTTATATAATAAATTTCAGGTTTCTGCCCCTTAAATAAATGAATCAAAGCGCTTTCTCAGCGCTTTCTCTCAAAACAAATTGGACTAATCAGAAAACAGTAATAACTATATTCTTTCTTTTACGCCAAGGGAAATCTTATTGTTACGCCAGCCCTAACTCGTTCTCAACGAATGATTTCCAAATTTAACCTGCTCTCTGAACTTTTCGCCTGCTTAAGAACTGAATAATTTTCACTGTTACACGTGTGTTTAATGTTCTCGAGATTTGTCTCGGGCTCGAAGCAGTTTAATGGTGTAACCTCATTTGCATGTGAGCTAAACTTTTAACTTAAGAAAATGATCTTGGCGACTAATTCTGGCGAGCCTCTGAACAACACGCTAAATATCCTACCTTAAATCATTGTATATTCCACCTTGGATTGATTTTGCGAGCTACACGAAACTCGGAGAGCATTTCTTAAAGAATATGTACTAATGAGTTTACTTTTGGGGTACAGAACGACATGAGAGACTCGAAAAATTTGCAGTTTTCCGTGGTTGCTACGAGAATATAGGAGGTTGATTGATTTATGCTTGGCCATTTTAGGGGGGATCGATAAAACATGTAAATATTTCATACTCTTCAAAAGATATGATTGCATAAAAAAATAACAGAATTTTATTCAGTGGAAAATGAACAAAAATTAACTAGTAACATTTTAATAACCTACATTAATAATAATGCAGTGTTTTCCGCATGTATATTTAATTCTTTTTATTGTCATCTGCATTTAAATGAAATAAACAGTTTCTGTTTAAGTAAACTGTATTTTTTTTATTTTAACGTAGGATTACGTTCCTCCATAACGGTCCTCCAGAAAGCAAAGTTTCATATGTCCTACGTCGCGAGTTATAATTTTGGCACGCGCAAAACCCAGTCTGTATGACTTGGGCAAGCAGTAACAGTTAAACAGTAAAGTACCAAATGTGTCAAAATTTTGACATATATATGTGTATATATATATATATTATAATATATATATATATATACACATACATACATATATATACAAAAGAGGTAAGCAACGATAAGTAATCCTACGTTAATAACCAGCGTTAGTTTCATTGGAAGAGACTACCTGATTTTTTTTCCTCTGTTTTTCCTGCTACTTCAGGCAGGTTTTGTTCTGAATATGCATCGGATGTGCTGTTGTTTCATTATACAAAATACATTTTCATCAGACTCCAACATTTTATTTCAATATAAACTATTTCAGAGTCATATGTCATTACTAAAGTAGCGAAAACAAGAAGTCATTGAATATAAGACTCTTCTTTTATTTTCCGAAAAAGAACTTTTAAATAACTTGGTATATTTATTACTTCATATCTATATTATATATAATAATAATATATATATCCAGGGAAAATCTTTTATATATTTCCCTGGTAAATCTTTCTTATATCAAGTCCTTTTCTGGCATCAACATAGATCAGGGTTTTTTTTTTATCTCACGGTGACATGTTTTACTATAACCATTATCCTCTGTTTTATAGCTTAAATATTAAGTTGTTCAATAAATATTCAAGTGAAATACTTAACTTCCTTTAGGAGTTTTATGAATGTTTATTTGAATGTAGATGCCGTAAAGCTATCTATGAAAGTTTTCTAAAGAAGTCTTGATAGTTTATAATTTTAATTTTATTGCTGAAGTTATGTTTCAACGTCTAAACAGATCCGCTCTGATAATCTTATGACACTTTTATCAATATTATGACAATCCTGTTTTCAAAATTAAGTTTAAATTTACTGTTCATATATTTAGAGATATAGGGATAAATATTACTAATTCAACAATGTAAACAACTAAAAGTAAACGTTGTAAGTTGTAAAATTACCGAAATTTTGTTTGAATCTTTATAATATGCTATATAAGATGTTATGATACTGTGACTAAACGAAGTAAATTAATAGTTTCATTATAAATAATTTTAAAGTAGATTCATATGATTTTACATAGTTAGTTTTGTGAAATGGTGTACTCAATTTGTTCTTAATATTTTGTAATTTTATCTGCAATTCTAAATTAATTAGGATGACTTTCCATTAACTTCCTTAAATTATACTAAAATTTCGAACAAACAAATAGAATCAAAATATAAGAAAACTCAGAGCAACGTAGAACTCATATGCTAATTCAGAACTTCACATTTCTAACTATTTTTAAATAAGAAAATATTTTTTCTTTGCATCTCATTAGCAGTTACGACGAAATAATTTTGAGTACTTAAATGCAAATCTTTACTTTGACAACTTCGACGATTAGATTTTTAACTAACACCAGGGTCTAATCTCGGCTCAAACCTAACTTTCTTTTCAGCAGCAAATAATTATCGTCAGCAGTATGCCCGGATAGCCGAACGTAAGGAGATTATGTGAATATGTTTGCATACTGGTTTTAAATTTCCCTCTTGTAAGCTTTTAAAACCCTAGCTCTGACAAAATACAAACTGTAATCACCCTTTCTCGTCAACTTTGCAATCTTGATACAGAACCAAAATCCAAGTATATCGCCGATTATTTCACTTGTAATCCGCTTCCGAAACTTTTCAGCAGCTTTAAGAATTGAATAATTCTTGCGAGCACGAGAATGTTATGTATAAATATACTGGCTGTGGACTCCTGGACTGTCGCAACCTCAAGGCACTAACACAGCAACCTCATTTGCACCTATTTACATGCGCACACAAGAGCTTTAGCATGGGCAACTGAGCTGAATGACAAATGCAGAGGATCCGCGTCAAACGCTCAATATACTCCTATCTGCATATTTTAAAGGTTTCGCTTGTACTGAAGTGAGTGTGTATGTGAGTGAATGGGAAAGGTGTAGAAAATAACTCGATAATGGCGCTCTCCGTTTTATATCTCGGCTATTTGTGATTGGGAAAATGGCGGGATTGGGTCTGTCTGGAGTTGTGTTGTATCACGACATCTATGTTTGAGTTCTGATCAATACGTGAATTTCGTAGTAGCGAAGGAGCGGCATTTTAAAACGTTAGATTGGGCAGAAAGGTTGAAATTATTAGCTGCAGACTGCGTGGGGGAGATTATTCATATTGGGTCGATAATTTTATTCGCAACGAACGTTTAACAGACAGATTTTTGAAAACGTAAAAGTCTACGAAATACATTGCATTTAGCAGTTTAAATAAAATATTTTGTGATTATTAACATGAATATTTAAAATTAAAGGTGGTTGGGACATATCCTCAGTATTAAAAATATTTTAAATTTCCGTTATTTTCATATTTCGTAGAGAATTGAGGGTATGGATTAATTTTTTGGTTCTTTGCTTTTTTTTCGGTCGATTGCTTTAGCTGATGGTACTTAACACACGAGACGTCACGTACGAGATATGTTCATGATACATTTATTGCAAATTAAGAATTCTGCTCAGCTATAACCAATCAGCATCTTTACATATCAAAACCAAATTAACACTTGCGTTAGGGAATTCCTCTCTAACCATTAATTTCGACATTTTAATTTAAACCAAGTTTTCCGCATTTAGAATATTCAAAATAGTTGAAATATACCTAATTATACAAAATAACAATATGGATTTATTTTGGCAGCTTGATAGCTTTCATTGAAATCTGTTTATACAAATATATACTCGCACGAATTATACATTACAATCCTGAATATTTCATCAAAAATTCCTTCCTTTTATTCGTGTTACTTCAAGCAATTTAGATTACAAGTATTGCAAAAATATGTTTATTGTTAATTTAAAATTTATCCTTTCATGTGCAGAAGATTAAATTTCGGAAATTAATAAGTTATAACCTTTCAACATACATAAAATAATTTATAAGAAAGCACCAATCTTTTCAAACTGTGTGGATTTTTGTTTGGAGTGTCTATTAAATGAATTCTTCATGTGTTACTTCTAATTCCATTTATGCATCTTTATATCATATGAAACTTTAAAAGAGTATTCAGAAGAATTACTGTCCGTGAAATTGCTAATCAATTTACTTAACAGTAAAGTTTAAAAAAATTACAAATTGTTACTTTCACCGGGTTTATAAGACATGAGAAAAATATTCAATTCTTAGTAAATTCGCAAAATCCTTGGCACATATATACCTATCGTCTTTATTTTGAATTTTAAGTTGGTATAAAGAAATAAACGACAGTAAAAGTCTGTAATCGATTATCCCAAAATGCTATTTTAGAAAATTACTGCATTTTACTTAGCATAGATTAAAGATTATAAACGTTAATAAAGCTAAAAATTTGTGTTTAATTCCTTAACAAAAACCTTGGCATACTGCGAAAAGAAGCGATTGAAATGATATAAATTTTTCTGTAGTAATTCTACTAAATTTTGAAGTTAATATCTTACAACATATTCTTCATTATTAATTTTTTTATTCAAAAACTTTCTCGTTTCCTTGATCCTTTGCTATTATGCGATGTAATGAGCATGACAACAATCGGCATTTACATCACGTGATCGGATATATGTATCTCGATACTTCTCCTGGCTAATTTTCGTAAATACTTTTTACAATAAATCACTTTCTCCTAATTTTAAAGTTCCATTCATTTTCTCTGGTTTGCGAAATCTTTTTTTGCACCCTTTTTCTATCTTCCTTTGTTTTCATATATGTTTTTAATTAGAGTGTAAAAACCCTGCAAAGAAAAAATATTTATTTTCTTGAGAAAAAAACTTTTAACTTACTTGAAGTATTTCTTCGTTAAAGTAAGGTAATAACTTGTCAAAAACCAACAATTATAATCTCATTTGCACACAAACTTCGGAAATTTTTCAAATTTGAACTTTAAACTTTTGCCAGTTCTTCAAGCTTGCAATTTCATTTTCCTATTCAGTTGAATTTTTAGACTTTAATGATTCATATTATAGGCAGGCATTCAAATATATTGCTCTATTTAAATTTTTTATATTAATTATATAATATTCATATCGACTAGAAAATAAGAAGGTTTGATTTAATAGTATGATATACTGCCAAAAGCCTCAATAATAACTGCATGTCTATTGTAATAAAGGTCGTTATTCAATAAATTTCGATTTCAATATACATTTTTATTTAAATGTCGTGACCCGACTTAATACTTTAATATATCTTTGCTTGTTAATGCTATTCTAGAAATGTGAAACTTTAATTATCATTCTAATAAATAGGAATTTTTTAAATCAATAGTTGAGTAAAAATTTAATTAAATGCATAATTTTTCAAAGGTATGCCTGAAAGGATCAAAATTTTCAAAAAAAAAATCGAATTAAGTGTAAAAAATTTGGTGATTTATTTCGATGAAATCATTTATATTTTTTATGTGAAATTAACGTAAAACTTTGTGCTGTAAATTATTTTTCTTTATAAAGAATAGATTTCATTTTTATTTGTTTTTAGAAATCTATAACTATTCCACGAAATTGTTTACATTTTGCTTTTGCACATATTAAATATGTTTTTTCTTTTACAGGTAAGTGTATTTATGCTTCTGAACCTCATCTCTTTCGCATGTATCTGATTATTAAGGTAAGATGTTCCCGTTATACCTCTTCAAGAACATAGAAGGGATATCAGTGTATCCAGTCAATAAATTTTTCATAAAATGTTTAATTTATATTTACTAACAAATCATGAGAAGTTGTTTCGAATGTGAGGTCTATAATGACTACTATCTGTCAATAAAACTACAAAATGCATTCTGGGTTAATAATGACTGTAATCATATCTTTAATGAAAAGACAACTTCGATATATTTCAGGTCCTTTGCTTCCTCACCATTTGTAGGCCTTATTTGAATAGTGGGCCAACTCACTTTTAATAAAAATGGAGTTAGCCTCACTTTCATGTTCATACAATCATTTCTATCTTATTTTAAAACTGGTACACCTCCACCTTATTTCTGCTGCCAACAGAGGACATTAAAAAATGACTTCAGCAGTCATTTCTCAGCACTCATTAGACTTTAAGGCTCTGTATCTGAAAATGAACAAAAATGGAGTGGACCCTATTCAAATAAGGCCTTCATTTGTAAAAGAGTGGAAAACGATCAGATATCAGACATTTCTTTGTTTAATGATATTGTTGGCACTGTTAAGGAATAGATTTTCTGTTAAATTAATGTTCAATCGAAATCATACTATGGTATTCAGTTTCAGTATATATATATATATATATATATATAGTAACCACCGCTTATAGTGATCAGTGGTTATAAGAATCAACCGTTTATAAGAATAAATATCGCGAAAACAAAAACAAATGTATTATTTCCATGTTAAAATTTTCCCTTTAAAGAATCAGTCCACCGGTTTTAAGAATCAGTTTACACTCTTCGCTTTCCTTTCATTTTTCCAAAAAAGCAACTTAAACCCTCAAAAGGCACGAAGTTCTTTCCCTTTTTTTTAAAGAAAGATTGATAAGAGGGATGGAATATCATAAAATTCATCCCTTTCTTGTTAGACATAACATAATAGTGTCCCCTTAAACGCTTCAGCACAACACTGTCCTATTAAGTTGATCCGGGGGCATCTTTACCCGTCCGGGTCCGATTTCACTTTTCTCCACTGCCAAACAAAAATTGGAATTCTTTTCTCCCACCTCCCACATCCTGGTTGCGGCTTCCTGGACCTGAAACACACAAATCTTCGGCGAAGTGTCCACTAAGGCAAACGTGACATTAGTAGATTCAGCACGTTATCAAACCGTGAAACGTAATCTAGAAGGTGAATCTTCGTCTGGGACTATTAGTATTGAAAGAGGTATAAACAGCCTCCTGAAAACTTCATTACGTCAACTACCATAGAAAACTTTCTTGCTCCCTTCCCGTAGTTTAAATGTTAAAACTGTTAAGCAGGTATGTTGTAACAAATATTGGATTTTTTTCTTCTTACTATAATCATATGTATCTACTTATAGGCCTAAATATTAAGTTGTATTTTTAAAATTATAAAAAATAATTTAATAAAAGATAATTAACGTAAATTAAAAAGTATTTTATGGTAAATTATTAATATGTGTATATATAGGTGTGTGTGTTCCTGTCCAAACACCTAAATTTCGGCTATAAGAATAAACCGCTTATAAGAATCAAAAACAGTAATAACTAACGTGATTCTATAAGCGGAAATCACTGTATATATAAAACTGTATATAATAAACTTTTGATTACCTGTCCTATAAATGACTGAATACGGATTTCTCAAACAAATCCCCATATACCGTAAAAAATAAACTATTCCAGAGCTGTTAAATAAACTATACATAAAGCTGTTTAATAATTTTTTATAAGAATAAATTTATTTATTAAAATAATAGCAAAAATTTCATAGATTTTTTTTTTAGTTTTTCCTTTGAAAATGTCTGTTTTATTCCTTTGTTCACATGCTACGTGTTGGCATGTCAACAAAGGAACCTATGTCGTTTGACATGCACGGATAATCGGACCATAGATAATTGAGATCCCAGTGTATAATGGTCGATTTATAGTCAAGAATAACTAAGAAAGACAGTATTTAGTATTTTTCATCATAGCTCAACGTCATAGCCACACACACACACACACACGCACCCCAAATTGAAAAATCAAATTTATACGCTCAAAAAAACATTAAGGATAACGGGGGGGGGGGACTGACTACAAAGAATTATTCTTATTTGAGAGAATATTATCTCTGAGAGTTTTGTCGTCAGTAAACATACAAATTTAAATAAATTCCCGTATAATAAAGCGGGAATAAGGAACATCGGAATAAGAATTTTGGGCGAGATAAGCGCACTAAAGAAAAGTTATCATTTGGTATTCTAAAGCGAGGCAAATTTCGCGCGTATGGTTAATCTGTCGCTTTTGCACGGGTGCGTGTGTGTGGCGGGGGGGGGGGGGGGGTGCACGTTCCGTCTCGGTCTGAATTTCAAATGAAACATTTTCGGTGTGTAATCTTTTTTTCATTTTTTTCCTCTCTCTCTCTCCCTCACATCTCTGAAAATTTCGCGACTGAAAATTTTCCCTCGAAAGCGATAAAAAGAACGAGATTTTGTATTTTAATATTTTTCAACTGCGCGATTTTTCCCTATTCGGCAGCCAGATAAAATGTTCCGCTCGGCTCGGTGAAACAAACAAAACAAAACAAAACAAACAAAGAATAAAGTAAAATAAAATTAAAAGAGGAAGAAAAATTATTTTTAAGAGTGGCACCATTTATTTCGTACAATGTAAAGCTGTGAATTAATTACACGCTAGGCAGTGTGAGTCTTAACTATCATTTTAAAAAATGGTTGTTTGTAATCCTATTACGACACTTATTGTGTATGTGAGAAGAGGCTTCTTTCCTTTTTAATTTGAAGTCAGAGTTATTTGTTTCATATTTTGCATAAAAGTTTATAAGAAGGAGTAGTTATTTATCTTTTTCAGTACATCATACGATTTTCAGAAAGAAAGAAAAAAATTTGCAATGCCCTGCCAGATCTTTTCATGTCTTAAAATTCCTAAGTCCTACTTTAATTCTGCTACAGAAAACCATTAGTAACTCTAAAATTTTCATTTTTAATTTCATCGATTTTTTTTTGCAAGTTTTTCTTGTTTGTAAAAGAGCAAGAAATTTATTTCCATCCTTGTCTATGGTCTTGCATTTTTCCACACTCAGAAACATTGGAAAATATTTTTGGAGACTTTATGGAGAATAGAAAAATATCACACTTTTCTAAAAAGGTGTCTATTATTCTATTTAAACAATAAAAGACAATCGGAAATTTATATCACAATGTTCGGACTGCAAGACCCTCTTTACGGCACATTAACTTTAATTCTCTAATGGCACAAGAGATATGGTTAAAAATTCTTTTTAATTTAAACATTTGTATATTTTTACGGAATTTTTGTAAAGACACCGAAAGGGAATTTTATAGCGATCCCATTTTCATGATATGCTACGTAAAACATGTTTGTGTGTATGACACTTATTTCGTTTTTGTTATTTATTCAAATGGTATAAATTTAGATTAATTGTTTCAAAAGATATAATTTTAGGGTATTTTTCTGTATTCAACAAATAACATTAAATATTATATTCTGAAATATACTATGCATTCAAATGGGTAAATAAATTTCAGAATTAGTAGTTTTATTACAATAAGTTGTTTAAAACTTCATATATATATATATATATATATATATATATATATATATAGATATATATATATATATATATATATATATATAAAATTAAGTTTATAAATACTGTATGGGAAAATATGTAACTAACTTTTACTACTGACGAAAGTAAAATTTCAATAGTAACACAAACAATCAAAAATACGTTACAGCTTTCGTACATTTGTAATAAGTAACAAGGAAAGCTATATGTGCATATTTATAGCATATTCAATTTAAACCTATAAAAACTGAGATTAAAATGTTTGTCTCAAATAATTTTAAGTTTCTTCGCAGTATTTAAAAAAAGCAATTCACTGAACACTAAATATTGCATTTTGTAATTTTAATTCTTTCCAGCAGAAAAGAGATATTAATTGCATTTATCGACTTTTCGTGTGAGACTGAGTCGTATTTGAGAAATTTTGAAAATTAGAAATTTAGTCATATCCAGAATTTTTCCAAATGTTTAATAAATGTTAGTCATTGATTATACTGAAAGAGAAGGTTGAACGGAGATGTTGTTGTTTATTTATTTTCCCGAGAAAGATTAATTTTAATTTGTAAAACGATAATGCTGTTTTCTATATTTCTTGAAAAAAGATTAGCAAATATCGTTAATTACTTTATGGTGCATTGATGCGTGTCATGCAATAATATAAACAATTTTGAGAATCAGATTTTTTTTCATTTATTTGAAAATTGCATGCATTCAAATTCAAATATACGGTATGTTTATTATTCTCTTTCAATAATGAACTAAATATTTATAGTATAACTCTTAGTGTGTAAGAACATAAGTGATAACTTATAAATAAATATTATCTTTCTATCTATTATCACATCTGACCCTCGAAAAACTCGGCCAAATTGTAATAAGTGCCCTATACTTTTTAAAAAAGGCGAGTTTACTTTAAATTAATTCCACCGACTTCTCCAAAATAAATATTCTTCTTTCTTTTGATAAAAATTAAGCAATAACGCATTTTTTTTACATACATAAAAAGAAAAATAGTGCATGGGAACGGACTTAAAGAAGCCTATACTTTCCTATCACAATGAAAGAAATGCCTAAATTGTTCCTTTGAAACCAATTTCAATAAATTTTGATTCTAATAAATTGATATCTGACATCAAAAATATATATTCAACTTTATCTCTCTCAAACAAAACAACACTGAAACTAAGCAAATTGAAAAGAAAATCTCTAAATAGGAACTACCGCACAAAAATCGGAATTATTTGAATAAAAAAAGAAAATTAAAAACTGAAGCAAATCAGAACTGGCTACTCTGTAATCTATGTTTACAAACTACACGTTGAATAAAACTGATTTCTCTCCGCTAGCCAAACATAAATCAAATGTCAGATTAATTTATCTGATTTAATAAATGTATTTTTTCCTCATATCGATACGAATAAAATTCTACTCTTCAATTATATAATTCTTTTCTTTTTTATGAAACATTTTTTTTTCATTGCGACTTAATACATCGCCAAGAAGACATGATTCAACAACAAAAACTAGAGCCGCAACTCCATAAACGCGTTTTACTTGACTTCGGGTCGTATTAAACTGAACATTTGGCCACTAAACTAGAGACAAATCGAATTCCAGACCCCTTATCTCTTTAAAATGAAGGCATTTTTTGAGAGCAAAAATGAGAACGAAATCGATGACGTTTTGCTTTAATACTGTCACCGCGAGATGGGATGCCAAAGAAGAAAAAAATCAAGTTTCCGGGGAATGTTCCTGACGGATTCATGAAATATGGAAGAATGGGAGGAAAATCAGGGAATTAAGTACAAAAAAATAAAAATATCAGGGGGTGTATGCATATCAGAGCGTAATTTAATTCTTTTAAAGCTTTAGTTTCTTTGAATATAATCATTTGCTTGGTTGAGGAAAACGCGAAATAGGGGGAAAACAACTCGTCAGTCCGACTGAAACCTCCGTTAGAGCGTGAAGTCCAATGCATTTTTATATGGTTATTCTACTATAAATTAACTGTCAGGTTCTTACAAGAAAATTCCGTTGTCATAAATCTCTGTTGATACTTTAAAACGTTATTACGTAATTGGACTCACATGGCATTTTTCTATGAGTTTAATAGCTATTTCTCGGATACAATTTTTTGAAAATGCGGTGCATATATTTGTGTATTTTTTACATAAACGTTATGGTCTATACAAAATATAACGCTTCGAAATCCAATTAACAAGGGAAATATTTAATGCCCTTTTACTCCACCACATCAATGCTCGTTTCTAAAAATTTGCACTTAGTCCGATGTTCTGGAGGCTTTTTTTTTCACCAAAGCACTAACAGGCAATAAGGTGTGGTCATCTTGAAGATATCGTTCAGAAACAATCTTTCGTTCGATGATAATTTCGGCTCTCTGCTGATAAAGGGAGATTTTATTATTGAACATGATTTGAGTAATAATCTTAGTATATTTACACAGACCCCACATTTTTAACCTTATAACCTAGAGTATATCAACATATTTTGTTTAATATGAACCTAAAACTAATAGGCAAGGAAAATTGTCCCCGTCACGATGACATTGTTATTAGAAAATGACTTAAAGGGAAATTCATTCAAATTTACTAAAATTTTATCAAGTAAGTGCATTTAAAAAAATTTAGTCAAGAAGATGTACATGAAAAAATTTATGGGTTTGAAATGTACTTCACTGATAATTCTAGTTTAAAATTTCTTTAATATTTTGTAGCAGTTATCAAAAAGCTTGGCTAATAACTATATATCTCTAACCACTCTCATTCGCATATTTGTATCAAGAGAACTAAAACTGGAATCGAACAAAGATAAGAACGAGCAATAATCAGAATGCGGTTCCATATTTTAACAACTGAGCCATGTCCTTCATGACCTTCCAATAGTGTCCTATATGAACACGATACTTGTAATGCTGAGTTGGTAAACTTACAATACACTTCAAACAGATATGTAAACCATGTTCAACAATATGTTCATTGGAATTGAAAAGGAAAGTTTTAGATTTAATAAGTATTTGGGTCAACCAAAGGTTCAATAAATAAATAAATAAATAAATAAATATATATATATATATATACATATATATATATACCTGTAAAAGTGAGAAAATTGATGAATACATCACACTTAGACAGGAATACATTAATACATTGATCTGGAAGCATTAATATTTAAGCTAGTAAAAAATACCACAGATCACTGGCAAAAATTTTTAATTGTGTTATATACATGTGATTGCGAGTGAATCTCATCCCTGTCATTCAAAGCAAGGAAATAATTGATGAATTACATTTCCACTGACGATCAAAACAAAAAATTTTAAATGATATCTTGGCTTTAACACACTTCACAACTATCACGATGACCCAGCAACGTAACGCCGAATATACACGCGGTCGCATTTCTCATATATACAAACTCTAGAACAACAAGTTCCAGGCTGCTATGAAACCTCATGAAATATGGATTCATGGATCTTCCATGAATACAATAAATAAAAGGAGCCTCGGCTTCACCGGCCACTCCTTTGTCATGGTTTGTCGGTTTCAGTCCAGATGAAAGGTGGAGAATAAGACCGTTTCTCTTAGCAGTTTTGACAGAGGGGTTTTTGACGCGAGGCTCCATTCGTTGTTTTTGTAATTGAGTTTCGCTAGGTGCTTAAAATTGCGATATTGTGACTATCGGATTTCAGATTTTGAGCTTTTCAGACAGGGACTTTAGCGCTAGATGTCTGAAATGTTCATTTTAAAGTGCTAATAGTTGTGTCTGAATGTAGGAAATTTGAAGAGTAAAGTTTGAAAGTTTCAGGTTTTCAGATTTCGGGCAGTCAAATAGAATCTGATATGTAAGAGATTATTTTACCAGTGTACGATATACCACTGCCAGAGGATAAAAGTAGTTTTTCATGGGATGACTATTCCTGATCTAGAAAACCAAATTCCTAAAATGCTTCGAATTTGAACTGTTGCGTAAAACGCAATAATATATCTTGTGAGTGGAACCCAATTTAAACTCAGAATGCCTTTATTTATTATGTTTATGTTGTACGTATAATCGAAATAACAGTCATAATGTACAGTTAAAAGAGCATACTACGTGTTTTTAAATTTTTTTAATTAGATTACAAAATTTTAATCAAAATTGTGAACTACTAAAATTATAATGACAAGTATCATTTACTTTTCAAAACAATTATTTCGGTTTCTAGTTTTAAAGAAAAGGTACCCTTTTAATTGATATAACTGTTTTATAGTTCTAAACACATATCTTAGTCTAAAGCTAATTAATGTCTTTAAAAAAGCCCTCTTAGATTAGACTCTTTATTCCAATATTTTGTTTTGATATTTTGTAGAACTAATACCTCCATTTTTACATGGATGGAGAGACGTTTAATACATTTAAAAAGAAGTTTGTATACTTAAATAAACAGAATCAAATTGAAGTTTTACTATTTATCATTAGCAAGAAACTCAAAAAACGTCAAAGAGTTTCATTGTCTATTTTGTTATTCATAAGTGTTAGTCATAAGAACAACAAGGGTTTTTCGAAAATGAGGTCAGGTGTAGATTTCCGGTTTACATTATCAAGTTGGCTGAAAAAAAATACTGGATTTTGGATTTCAGATTATTCGGGTGGGTTTCTGATCCAAAGTTAAAAGAGGACTGTTAAATACAGGGCAAAATATTTCTCTTCTCACTAAAAGTGTCTCGTGTTTTGTAATTTATTCTATAAGAGGATATAAATGAAGTTTAAAAGGGATGATTCTCTTGAATTAGATCACAAACAAATACAAAATAGATGTAGGCAAAATTCTCTTTCAATAAAGCAAGCTTGTAACACAAAACAAGAATTCGTTAAACTTGTGCTGATCTGTCTAGTGAAACTTGTTCTTTAAACCAGAAAATGCCAACACTGTAACAAAACATGCACGATATTCATAAAATTATTATTTTTTAGTAATTTTCTTTCTATCAACCACTTCATAAGCTAATTCGCAATGGAACAACAAGCCACAGCATTGGTTAAGGTTTCATCTTATCATTTGCAACGACATTATGTAATAGGTTTTTCCCCATTACTGAGCAAAAATGATGCACTCCCCCTTAAAATATCCCTCATAACTCTTCTACGCATAAGGAAATTCCCATGAGTGTAAAGTTATAGCAATTAATACAGTTTCTGAGCTGATATCTGGTAGTTCGTTATTTCTATACCAGCATGAATTGATAGGGGTTCTTAAATCCATAGAAATATACTTAATATATGTACATTCACAACTAGTTATCTATGAAAAATTTTAAAAAAATTGCATTTCAACGTGCTAAAAGCAAACTCTCTCCACAGTTAAAATATTAAAACTTTTTGCTTCTAATTGTATAGGAGACAACAGATCAGACGTTAACCTTACTTTTCCACAACTGTCATTCTCAAACATATACAAGAACGAAAAGATACAATTTTAAAAATATATATATGACTCAAAGCAATAACTCATTACACTGGTGTTAATCTGTCAAATAAATCGTGTTTATTTCCTCGGAAATAAAGCCAAAACTGCAACAAGGAAAATGCAAGATATTTATAAAATGTAATCTATATAATGAATCTTCTTCCACCCGCTTCTTCCACCTCACATGCAAATCCGTGATAAAAACTTAAATTATTTTAACCTGCCGTACTGCTTAATGTTTCTATCTTTTCATTTGCACATTTGCACAACAATGGGTCAATTGTATATCTTTAATAAATACAGCAAAATTTAATAAATGAAGTTCATTCATTTTCAAAACCCCATTGCTCTTTTTTTTTCATTTCAAAAAATAACATCGCCAAAATGCGGTATAATCATGATAATAATACGAACAACTACCGCTCTAAGAATTTTTGATATTTTGCAGGAAGAGGGATCGTTTAGAGGAAACCAGGGGGAGCTCCGAATGCTTTGTCTAGGAACAAAAGACAAAATTTTGTAGCGTCACAGTGACTACACAATTTCTTTCAAATTTTCCGGGCGAGAACAGAGGCGATCATGGTATTCTTTATTATAAAATTCATATTTCATTTTCTCTCCCCATGCTTCTTTTTTTTACGGTATGCAACAAATAAAACTTTAATGTGAAAGCATTAATAAAGAAAGCCGGAATGAAGTCAGTCAGTTCTTGGGGATCTTAAACAGTTTATGGAAATCGGAATGCTAATTTCTGGAATCGAAGACACCGGGAGAATAAAAAAAAATGCTCTCTAAATAACTTCTTAGGTGCTTATCGATGCATTCAATGCATTAATTAATTTGACTTTATATTTATGATTTCAAGTCAAATTTTTGTAAGCAGTTTGGACAGTTCCCGGTTTTTGCATCCGCTTTTTCAAAATGTTTGAAACGGAATTAAAAGCTAAAAAATATTTACTTTTAATTATAACCAACATAGATTTTCACGGTGTAAAATATTATTTCAATTTCCTGTGTCATACATAACATTTAAAAACAAGTGGAGTTCATCATCTTTACTTTACTTTATGTTCAAACTGAACATGTCTTGTTCCAGTCCCGAAAACCTATTGCATAAATTTGAGTGATATTAAGTCAAATTTTTGTAAGCAACATGGACAGTTACTGGTTTTCTGCATCCGCTTTTTCAAATTGCTTGAAATGGAATTAAAAGCTAAAAAATATTTACTTTTAATTATAACCAACATAGATTTTCGTGGTGTAAAATATTATTTCAATTTCTTGTGTCATACATAACATTAGAAAACAAGTGGAGTTTCTCATCTTTACTTTACTGTATGCTCAAACTGGACTCCTGAAAACCTATTGCATAAATTTGACTGATATTAAGTCAAATTTTTGTAAGCAGTATGGGCAGTTACTGGTTTCTGCATCCGCTTTTTCAAACGGTTTGAAATGGAATTAAAACCTAAAACTATTTACTTTTAACTTTAACTAAGATAGATTTTCATGCTATAAAATACTATTTCAATTTCCTGTGTCATTCACAACATTTGAAAACAAGTGGAATTTCTCATCTTTACTTTACGTTATGCTACAACTGGACTCCCGAAAACCTATTGCATAAATTTGACTGATATTAAGTTCAATTTTTGTAAGCAGAATAGACAGTTACTGGTTTTCTTCATCCACTTTTTCAAAAGGTTTTAAATGGAATTAAAAGCTAAAAATTATTTACTTTTAATTATAACCAACATAGATTTTCATGGTATAAAATATTATTTCAATTTCCTGTGCCATACATAACATTTAAAAACAAGTGGAGTATAGAGAATCTATGCTCACTTCTACCCAGACTTGGGTGTATATAATTTGAAGTGGCACTCTATTTGAATTATATACAAACACAATTTATACATGAAACAATGTTTATTGGATTCATTGCACATATAATTGGCTTTTACAGCAATAAGCATGCGTACTACTTGTACGGAATGTAAATACAGCTTTTAAGGACAATATATTTTTATACTCACGAACAGTAAGTCAAACCAGCAGTACTGCCACGTAAACTTCTGGCCCGTAAAGCACTAGCGCAGGATAACACCTTTTCAACCTTAACAACAACTCCCCTTTTTCATTAATGACGCTGCGTGGTATTTATACTAAGCGCGTATGCCAAAATTAGCATATCTGAAGCAGCTTCTTTAATTCACTCAAAAGTTCGATTCTTGTGAATCGAATCTTGTGTATACCTTACACTGGCCTCCCTCGAAAAAAAAAATTAGGTAACTGAGGTCTGAACGGCTTCAGTTAACTAATTGAAAACGCGTGCTGGTCTGACTTTTTACATAATGGGTGGCAAAGCCAAAAAACCTTCCACACGTTGTGTGGGGGAAAAACGCCACTACCATTTTACAAAACTAACCCCGAAGGGTCCAGGTGACACCATTACACAGTGGATTTGCAGAGTTGCGGATACTGGGCTGGCCAACTGCGCCCTAAATATCTATTTTAATTAAAAGTGACAACACAATTGCACAGCATGACATTTCTTGACTGTATCTGCTCTCCCCCAATTTATAATGTACATGTGTTATGATTTGCGAAGTTAGTATGTTAGTTGTTTGTTATCTGTAGTTAGTATGTATTTTTTTTCACTACATGTCCCCTTCAAAAATTTATGAAACAATAGTATGCCGTTTTTTTTGTCAGTGGCTCACCCCTTCCCCTCAAAATGTTTACACAGTATCTACGATGGGGAACTTCAAACCAATTTGGTTCGATTTTATTAAAGGGTGGGAGTTAGAATAAGAAAGTTGATACAAGACTTGTTCCTCATGAATGCAGCAACTTCACTGCACCAGTTTGTCCAATCCGTGGAACCTCTCTTGATGGTCGCAGTCCTAGTAAAGGGGTTCGTTGACCGTGTGGGCATCCTTCGTGCAGCAGGTCGTTGGTCCTGAGGCGCTGGTCCGGCTTGACGATGGACAGGAGGTCTCTTGGGAGGAGGCCAACCTTGCTGGGCGGCTGATATCTTGCGTTCCCTGTACTTATGCAAAGGAGCTTTAAAATTGTCATTCTTCCTTTTTATAACCTTGTGTACCTTATGTGTGCCACGTTCATCCTTAGATGGAGGTTTTGTAGTGCACACTTTACTTTTCTTCGTACTTTTGCTTGTATCGGTAGTAGATTTTAATGCAGATTCTATTTTTTGAAACTTATACGTCGCACCAACGTGTTTAGTAACTGGCTTTATCTCTCTGTTTGTGTCATGTTTTTCAACAACCTGACTCTGTTTTTCGTATTTGTGCTTATACGACTTCTTGTTTACCGCCTTAATTACTACAGTATTTGCAGTTTTAATGCTGGAACCTGAAGGCTCTTTTTCACGTTTTTTATCCCCCTTAACTTTAGTTTTATCCTCTTTTGACGAAAAAGTTTCTTTGAAACTTGCGACATCAGAATCGTTATCATTTAAATTCTTTAACACTGCTTCAGTTTTAGGAAGATTAAGCTTTTCGTACTCGTGCGTTTTATTGCAAACTTTCTCTATAACTTCCGAAGCATCAGCTAAACTACCTACAGTATAACTCTGTGTCAACTTTTCATCCTGATTCTCAGTCTGGTTTTCATGTACTTTATTTAAAACCATATTATCAACCTGGCCTACACAATCCCCATTCGGCTGGAAACTTGAAATAATATCATCACCTAGCAAGTTCCTACTATCGTTTAAAGAATTTTTATTGTCGTCAACTAATAAGTATTCACTAACTTCCGTAACGCATACTTCGTCATCTACTAAATTTCCTTCATTAACAGATGTGTGAATATCATCTAAAATATCAGGTATAGCATCAATAATATCAGGTATAGCATTAATAGAAGTGTCCGATGATTTATTTTCTAAACCACTAGCATTAGTATCGGCCCTATTTTCAGAAATTTGTACTGGAATTACCTCATCATTCCAGCTAGACTCACTTTCTTTATAAGCCACAAAAATACCCTGACTTTCACTATTCTCAAAATAATGATTACTGCTCGGACAAAATAATACATTTGACCAAACAGTTTCAACAGGTTGAACCATATCATGTGAATCAACTTGCCAGTGCAAGTAAGGTGCTTGCATATTTTCTTTAAGTGCACTAATTTCATTATAACGCCGTGCGCTTCTATTATTTTGCCTGCGGTACTGCTTACGCTGCTGGTTTGAAACTCGCGAAAAATTTTGGCGCGGCTGTATAAAACTTCTCGTACCTGAATGACGGTGAGGGGTAGCGAAGAAATGTCTATTGTCATATTTAGCTAAAGCTTGAAGGAGGGTAACCTTGCTTGTAATTGTTTGATTATCTAAAAAATCTTGAACACTTGGCTTCAAACGTTGGATAACTATTTTTAAGATTATCGCTTCCGTCAACTCTTCTAAATATTCCTCACACTTGGAAATCTTTTCCATAGCAAAATCTAATGCAGACTGACCTTCACGTTGCCTTAGCGAATAAATTTCCGCTTCAATTTCACTTTGATTAAAGGTCTTTGGAAAAACACTAAGAAACTGTTGCTTGAATGACAAATAGTCAAAAATCAGATTACTGCTTTTCATACACGTGTACCACTGATATGCACTACCTCTTAAAGCGGCTAGAGCAATTTTAAGTTTATCCCCCTCTGGGGTGCATTGTTGCTGAAAGTAATGCTCAATTTTCTTTAGGAATTGGCTTGAGGGGCCGCCATTGAAGGTGGCTTCGAATGGCGCAATTTGCTGAACCATAATTACCCGAGGAAAATTTCCAGCAGGATTTTGTTCTACAACACTCATTTTTTAAATAGTATATAAGTACTTGCAACAATTTTATCAATATACGTACACAGTACACAGTTTTTAATTTCAATTATGTTCTTCGTTACAAATTTAACGCTAACTACCAGGGTATATATATTTTTCGGGCGCCAGTATAGAGAATCTATGCTCACTTCTACCCAGACTTGGGTGTATATAATTTGAAGTGGCACTCTATTTGAATTATATACAAACACAATTTATACATGAAACAATGTTTATTGGATTCATTGCACATATAATTGGCTTTTACAGCAATAAGCATGCGTACTACTTGTACGGAATGTAAATACAGCTTTTAAGGACAATATATTTTTATACTCACGAACAGTAAGTCAAACCAGCAGTACTGCCACGTAAACTTCTGGCCCGTAAAGCACTAGCGCAGGATAACACCTTTTCAACCTTAACAACAACTCCCCTTTTTCATTAATGACGCTGCGTGGTATTTATACTAAGCGCGTATGCCAAAATTAGCATATCTGAAGCAGCTTCTTTAATTCACTCAAAAGTTCGATTCTTGTGAATCGAATCTTGTGTATACCTTACAGGAGTTTCTCATCTTTACTTTACTGTATGCTCAAACTGGACTCCTGAAAACCTATTGCATAAATTTGACTGATATTAAGTCAAATTTTTGTATACAGTATGGACAGTTACTGGTTTTCTGCATCCGCTTTTTCAAAAGGTTTGAAATGGAATTAAAAGCTAAAAAATATTTACTTTTAATTATAACCAACGGAGATCTTCATGCTAAAAAATATTATTTCAATTTCCTGTGTCATACATAACATTTGAAAACAAGTGGAGTTTATCATCTTTATTTTACTTTACGCTCAAATTGGACTCCAGAAAACCTATTACATAAATTTGAATAACATGCTAACAATCAAGAAAACTTAAAAATCACAATAAAATCTCTACATAACAGTTTCACACATCATCATATGCACCAATACCGTCTACGATTGTCAAGAAATATTATAAGTATACGCAATTCTATTTTTTGAGACCCAGGAGGGTTTTTAATTTCTATATCAGCAGATTATTTTGCTGTCATAAAAAATAATGCGTTACCTATCATATATTACGGAGCGTGCCAAAAAATTACAAATGTAAACTAATTATCGATAAAGAGAATATTTTTATAAATTACATTTTCAGTAATTAAATAACTGACTACTTCACGATCCACTCTTGTTCAAAAGGAAAAAAAGATAAAGGGTGCTTTCTATTCTTGCTTGGTAACTGAAACGTAATGAGTTAGCGTAATGATATTGGAAAATTGTTGTCATGCTCTAAAATATAACTATATCCGACAGTATAATTTATTGTATTCGCGATATTTCTGTGAATGGAATAGCGTGGTTTCTGTAATAATTTTCTAACAAATATTGAAATTTACCCTAAACAATTTCTTTTAGCAAATAAAGTAATTTATATTCAAATAATGTGTTCATATTTCCCGTTTGAATGCGAGTTCAAAATGGGAATGCAAAACAAGCATTCTTCTCTTCTCGTGATATCTAAAGCTCTCTGATATCTTTAGTAATAGCAAAATAGAAAATTAATACTGGTGTATGATTTAAAACGTAACCTATTTCACAACATTATTAATTGAATATATTAAGAATTTTGAAAAAAAATTCTTCTGATTCTATTATAATTACCTTTTAAAAATATTAATTCAGCTCCCTCTGAAAAAGAAAAAAAAATCATTTAAATACCCAAGCACACTTCCGTGGATTTTTTATAAGGATTATCAGTTCTCTGCCTATTTTCTCCTTTATGGTTCGTCGTAAACATTACCCGGTGAGGCTCACAACTTCTTGGAAAGTTCCTAACATCCTACTAAGCGCAAGGACTTTGAACCAGAAGCCCATAACGTAAACCCCCTACGCATAAGCTTCCTGCTTGAAGTAAACTATCTTTACGATGTACCATCAAAATGAGAGACCCTAAGTTCAAACAGTCGCTTATCGGTTAAAAGACTTGGATAGATAAGTAGCAAACGCAGTTAAGTGAGAAAAGGTTCAGCTCCACTGTCAAGCCTGACGATCTTTTTATCTCTTCAACCGCGGTAGTGAGAGTGTGCGCGTCTAATGTGTACATGGGTTGTATGCGTATCCATGCTTATGTACCTAAACACTGATAGCTATTCACAAGAGGGAGAGGCCGGCTCTGTTTCTAGTACAACCAAAATATTAGCTCAATTCGAGTAACTCAAAGGGACAGAAAAAGAGTTAATTCAAAAAGTATCATTTGTAAGATTTCTCTGGAGTGTCCCATAAGCATTTATGCAGTTACGCCAGCCTTATATTAGAACTTAAGTGGGATAAGTTAAAGGTTAATGTGTACCTTTGTCAACAGAAATTAGATTTCTGAATTTTCTGAATAGGAGAAAATAAAGAAAAAAAAATAGCTGATAAAGGAAAATTAGTTGATTGATTAATTACGGCAATTTTAAAGAATTTGATAGAGTATGATTTTAAAACCTGTTTTTATGATTAGAGAAAAGAAATAATTCATTGAATACAAAGTAAATGGCTTGAAAGAATCCATTAAACTTTTTTCATAGTGAAATTTTATATAATCTTTTTAAAAACCTGCAAAGGATATTAATATACTTTGCTTCCTACACACACACACACGTATGTATATATATATATATATATATATATAGTGAATTTTTTAGACTATTTTAACTACTTACGTACCGACTAGTTACTTTTCTGGCAATTCCAAAGGATTTGATGAATATCGATAAAATTTGTTTTATAAATTAAGTAAATTTTGCAACGATATTCCAATTATTACTTAATAACAATTGTGAAATTATACATTCGATTTTTCTCAGAACTTTTAAATGCCAAATATTATGAACAAAATTATAAATAAGTAAAATTAAATAAAAGTAGTTAATAACGAGAGATGCGTATGGACATAGAAAAATCGACATTAAAATTAACATGTATAATTTGTTCCCCTAATAAATGAAATTATTTTGCTCGCACTTCGATGGATTTGAGTATGTATAGGGCGTCTTACAAGTTTTTCTTCTGAATATTCTCTTTCCCACCGTGCTGAGATAGAGATTCCCGCTGAATACAGCAGAAGGCCTCCCAGCAAAGGCTCTCCATTGCCTTTCGTGACTCATCGCACGCAACACTTTAGCGCGGGCTTTCCCACAGGGAGCGCTAAAATCTGTTGTTTTCTCTTAAACTGACAGATCGTTTTGATGCGGAACATGATAGCGAGCTTTTATCCAACAGGAAAAAGTTGAAAGGATGTTCTTCGATCTTTTCTGCTATGAAATGGTCGAATTCGGATTAGAAGTATGGATGCATGTTACGGAAGTGTATTATTTCTGTTGAATAACGGTTGCAAATAACATGCAATGTAGAAAAGCCACTGCCACAAAAAGAACTGTCATGAAATTAACATAAAAATTAGTTTTTGATTTCTTATGCTTTTTTTATATTCATAACAATTATTTTTAGTTATGAAAAAATTGTAGAAAATTCGAATTTATCCTAATACAAATTTGGTAACTATAATTATTCACGCGTAACAACTGGTTGAATAATAATCTCTGACTATAGAATTAAAGTGTCGCAGATTTTTACCTAAACTTGCAGTATTCTAGTGGAAAATCAGAGAAAGTAATTGCAAAAGGTTATACGGTATTGCATTATTATTTTCTGTTGCTAACCACTTTTTCGTTAATTTCGAATTCCTGTATAGCCTTTTTTAAACCATGTTTCCACGTGGTTGGTTTTCTCGTGGTTTGTATTTGTGTCAACCCTGCACCACACTCCTTTCAACAACGTCCTATCTCAAAAAACAAGGTTTTTCAGGAGAGTGATATGAAAGTTTAAAAGTACATTGAAATGTATTGAAAATAAATTTTAATTCTGCTCTCTAGCTGCTAAATATTGAGCAGTGAGATATGACGATCTTGCACGGATATACTACTCTTTCGGGGGATTCTGAAAACAAGCATAACTAAAAATTGCTGATTTTTGAGATATGACGTTGGTGAAAGGAATGAGCGATATATGAAGGTAAGAAAATTTTACGTTAGCTCAGTATGGACTATTTACTGAAGGAAGCGGTGAGTTAAACATAATTCCTCTCTAGCTTAGCAGCAGAGACTTGAGGTTGAAGAAGCTTATTACCTGAGGCAAATACAACGCGTTCTTGCCAAATGAATTGAATCAGAAACATATTTCAGGGAAGGTAAAAAGTGACATCGATAAGTATAGCTTTTGCCAGCTATGTGTGAGGGGATATATTCTAAGTAAACATAAGGTTAATAAGAGATGTGAACTCCATGAGTTAGTTTTACGTAATGCAGGTGTTATTAGGTAAAATTTATTTGTTCGTACTCTTCTGTTGTGCCCTTGAGACTACTGGTAGTAAATTTTAGTTTAAATATCAAGTTATAGGTCAAATTTTTTACCACGATTTCTAGTCAGCTCGAGGTCAATCAGCTATATTTAAAGAAAGTAATTTTCCTCGAAAGTTTGAAAAAAAGCATCATTCTAAAAAAAATTACCTTGGTTTTTTAACATGTCATTTTTGCGTACTGCTAACTTGAGAATCAATAGTGATAACATTTGGAACTAATGTTGAAATGCTACAGTGCATCGTATATATATATATATATATATATATATATATATATATATATATATATATATATATATATATATATATATATATATGTGTGTGTGTGCGTGTGTGTGTGTGTGTGTGTGTGTGTGTTTGTTTATATAGATATATATTTAATTTATGCTTTAATAAACAGTCTTCCTGAGAACTGCAATTTCTTTCATACTTCCTTCCCCAAACTTTGCTTAGGAAGGATTGGGATCGGCTTTCAGCTGTAGGTCCCTGTCAGTTTAGCCCTCATGATGACCTAAAGCGTTTATCCAATCAACCAACCAACCTATTTTGTCCTAACCCACCATAGCTTTGGTACCAATTTTCGAGCCCAGGTATTGTGCATAACCATACTTGGTACTATCTGAGTAGGCCTGCTGAATCGAAGTACGTTGTCATAAATAGCTGCACCCGTTAAACCCTTTCCAAAAGACAATTATAATTTCTTTGGCCATAATTTGTAGCTCCAAATCGAACTCAAATAAATTCTTCAGTTTATAAAGTCACTTTTTCCCCCTTTTTTAAAAAACTCATTCCGGGACGGTGGGAAAAAAACATGAGGAGTAAATCGCAAAACATGTGCCACGTGCAGAAGAATTTTCAATAGAACTACATTCGGCGTTAGAAGCAGCATATGTATGATATTGCTTTTCGGTTGAGAAAGCAAGAAAATAAAGTACAATCCACCGCAGGACAGAAAAAAAAATAACCATATCCACATCCGAAGAAAAGGCATATTACGTGAGTCAGATTTTAAAGCAGACAGATTGGTGTCAAAAGGGTAAAAAGAAGATCGATTCCTTCAAAAAATAGGAATAAAATTTAAAAAAAAAAATAGAAAACGTCGAAGAAGAAAGTAATCGATGTGGACTAAACACGTCGCAGTACGAATTCTTCAATATAACACATGTTTATTCTTGGGAAATTCGATATCGCAAAGGCGTCTCGCATTTACATATGCAAAATAGAGATTTTGCGAAACATTAAAATGTAGTATCTTCGGAAACTTCATCCCGTCAGTTCGTAAACTGTAAGTAAAGAAAAAGAAAGCTCAGTCATTCTATAGTCGTCCAAGATCAAGGTAGAACATTTTCGGCAATACAGTCGTGTTTGTTTTTAAAGGAGTTTCCGATACCCATGCAAAGAAAGCGTTTACAAATATTAACTTTTTAAAATTATATGAATCCAACCTCTTTGGTGGTGGACTTGAAATAGGAATTTTTATACTGGTGAAACATTATACTTGGAGATACCAGTATGGGTATTCGAGTTTTGTGTATATTTTGCTATCATACAGAGGAAGTTTAAGGATGAATGTTATTTGAATCTAAATGTTTTAAGAGTTATATACGTTGATACGATACTTTGATAAGAGATTCATGTTATTTATAACAGTGGTTTCAAAAATTATACCTTTTATTTATCTCAATACCTATACCAATTTCTATAATTAGGAATTTTATTTATCTCAATATTTTTGAAAAAACTCATTGTTTAAGTTGCTCAAAACACCATTGTTTTTGCAGACTATTATGTAGGTCAGTGACTAAACCACGGCTTCATTAGAAAAGACACCGCGTGCAATGAAACATTCATTTGAAGATTGCTGAAATTGAATGTGCCAACTCTTTAACACTTCTATATTCTCCTAGGTAAAAATAAATTCCGTCACACAGAATTTCTTTGCATGCAGCATGTATTCTCGCAAATTCGTATTATATATTCTCGAAAACAAATGCTCTTACATATAGAGGTTTATAAAATAAGATTTTTTGTTCATTAGGCCTGGGCTTTTAATTAAAGTTTTAGAATTACGCTTTATATATGACATTTTTGATATCATTTAAGCATTAAATCCAAGAGACAATATAAATATTAACTCCCTTTCCAGAAGAATGCGATACTTCATACGTCAGATGAGGGTATCACGAACATCTCTGTATCATTGAACCATCTAGGCTAGTTTGTTCACCATTAGCCACATTCATTTCACATTAAAAATCCTTTGAGGTCAAAGACTACGTGTCGAGTTTGCCATCGATGAAGAAAAAAGGAGAGAGCATCATAAAGACTAACTTGTTATTCGACAACATTGCGCAATTAAAATCCGGAATTAAAACAACCCTAAAATGCGGCCCGTATCACGCAGCACAAAGTCACAACGACATCTTTGTGCGATTGGTTAACAACAAATCTAAATTCATGAGACAGCAGCATCTGCGATACCACAGGTTTCTTTTGAAACCGAGAAGGACTGAAAAAAAAATATCTGTGAATTGTTGTTTTGCTGTTGACGATTCTCCATTTACTAGAGTCAAAAAGGTGAAATTTTAAAAAAAAAAATCGAAATTGGAGTTGTACAGGTGTAATATATGCACTTGTACCGTGTGAATCTATACAATTTCTTATCATATACATCATCGTTTCTAAAAAACACTTGCAATGCCACGGTCAAACTTCATCAGAACCTGTGGGCTAATGTAAAAGTCACGGGTATAAAAAAATTATATAACTTTATCTATTTATAATTTAGGAAAATAATTTTTATAATGACATTTGATTTAAAGCACTTGTTATAAAGACATTTTACTTCTGTTACTTAAGGCTGCTGTGTACTAACCCTATTGGATTCGTTCACCTCAATGTTAACCTATGGAGAAAATGTGTCCAAAGATTTCCAACTTGGATTTAAAGATTTTTTTTTTATTGTACTCCAAAATAGAAAAAGAAATTTTACACTTTAGGGCATTTTCCGTTTTTTTAATAAAATGCAAATAATATTTTAAACTTTAAATTATTCGTGGAAAATTATAGTATAGTGTGTTTTAAACGCTCATAAATTCCTTTCGTGGACGAAATTTATAAAATGAATCCTGTTGCAAGGTGCAGAAAAGTTCAGGCTATCTGAAAATACCATTTTTATTGGATTATCAGCATTTATGTACCTGTAAATAGTAGACACGTTTTCTCCATACGTTAACATTGAGGTGAGAGAATCCAGTGGGGTTAGTACACAGCAGACTTAATGAAAATAATTCTAACCGTAAATAATTTGTGGAACGTCGTCTAAAGGCGGGATTCAAAACATTTATTCTCCCCTTTCAGAAGTTCTACTGTCCCATAGCTATAATTCACTACTGTTTGTTATTTAAGCTAAATGCTAATAGAATTAGCAGTTTGATATAACTTTTTGGGTAATTTTCTTCCTTGTCTTTCTTAATTATATCCCATTAGCATTCAATTATGTATTTGCAACTCACATTATCATTAAAAAATTAGCCAATCTTAATAATTAACAATAGAAAATAGTAAACTTATTGCTTTTGGAGGACATGAAACTTTTAGCTTGATAAGGTTAAAAAAATATAAATATATATAAGCAGTTAAGCCTGTTTTTTCTTTTATTATTTTTATCTTATTTTTGTAAATCTGTAAAGCAGAAAACTAATTGAAAGAAATCCTAAAATTTACGAGACTAAATATTTTCGTCTTAAGCAGTCTTCAAAATGTTATTTTTGTAGTAAATTGTTAGTTACTCTTATTATGCTTGTTGTAAGTTGTACAATTACTCCTCTTATTCTTTTATTAAATTGTTACTGCCAAAATTTACAAAAACTTATAAAATAAATAATTCCGCATTCTTTTAAAGTAATATAATTTCTGTAAATTTCAATAAGTATTTATTTAATTTCCCATATCAATGTATTAAGTCCATTCATAACCCATCTAAGAAAAATACAGACTCGATGGTCCTTGGAGTGGATGCGATTGCTATAGCTCTGGGCCCCATAGTGGCAACGTCTTCGTAATAAACAGCTTAAATCCAAGAGCTACTGTTTGCTTCGGCAGCATCTCTCTTGGACTGACTCTCGAAAAAGAAGGAGATGGGGATAAAATGCAAAACGGATGTCACATGACTGTGCCACATGTGTTTTTAAGGTGGGGGGTTGGGGAAGGGAAAGAAGGTAACCCAATAAGAGTCTTTCTTGTCATTTCACAGCCAGATGGGTCTGAAGAAATGCGCTGGTTTTGAAGGGGAGAGTATTGCATTTTCACAAAATAAACAGAAAATGAGTTTAGCCGGAGTGAGATCAAAGAGCGCACGCGTGTTCCAATTTGACTGGAGTCGCTTTAAGTACGTCATAAATGTTCGACTCCTTTTTCTATGAAGTAGTATGAAAGTAAATTTCATTTTTAAGCACTCTGATGGTTGTGAATGGCGATATGTCATCATTGAGCAGAGAAAATGACCCACTTTCATCTATCAATTTCTACTAGCAGGAAGTAGCTTAGTAGTAGCTTTCTACTAGTAAGTGTGTTCAAGGGAAGTCTGTAACAGGAGCATCTATAACGAGCAGTCCGAATAAAAAGATTTATCCATTAGTATGGCGAAATGCTTGCACAATCGTGATGGGATTTTTAAATCAACGACGTAATGATGATGCCACTTAGTTAGTTCGTAATAAGACCTCAAAGTGTCCATTGAATCATAATCGGTTTTAAAAATTTGATACACATGACGCCAGGATGAGATGCTTTTCCTATTGTTACTTAACATTATTATCTGTTACAACACAATGGCGTTTCATACCGATTGAAATCACTGACGAATAATCCTTCTATAAAATAAACTAAACTGATAGGCGCAACAGTCCGTGTGGACCAAGGCCGGGAGTGCCCATCTCCGCTTTCTTGACCGTGGGCTTGAGGTGCCTTACAGCATATGTTTTGGTCAGGTGGTCAGCCTGACACGGGACCCCAGGGTCAGTTCCCAAGCATGCTTGGTCCTCATTTTATCGACCCACTCAAGGGATGAAAGGCTGAGTCGACCTTCCCCAGTCGCAGGATCAAACCCTGGACCTGTAGTGTGGCAGTTTGAAGCTTTTAACCACTACGCCACAGGGCTAATAATTTTTCTATAAGCAAGCAATAATGTTCCTGTTATTGTTTGGTGGAAGAGTTGCAAACACCTCTAAACATAAGCTTTCTTTGGAGTTATGTCTATAAAGATGATAAGTGTGACATGTATCGTAGAAGCGGAAGGAAAGCACAGGTATGTTTACAAGTAACTACACCAATAACAGAGCTATTATTCCTTATCGGACTTTATACACCTTACATATCATCTATGACTCTTGATCCCAACAAATTTTCATCAGTACGCACACGCTAATGCATTTTTCTTGCCTCTTAAATGTTGACCACTAACCACAGTGTTTAACATTCTGATTTATGATTCTGTCTGGCGATAGAATGTTGTGACGGCTATTAAAAATGCTCCGAGCTTTTTAGGAATACGACCCCGTTGAAATCCTAGCTTAATGTGTTTTATAAAATCCCCCTCAAACATTTTGTTAGATAGGATTTATTCCCTTAGGTTCAGGCCTATAAAACTCTCTAAATTAATTTTCATTCAATAGAGCTTCGGCCATTTCCTTTTTATCCGGAAACTTTAATAATTCTGTTCACTGAGAAGTTACATTACGCTGAATGTAATAATCTTTAAATAAAAATATGTGTACGTAGCAACGAGGGCACTGAACTGCTACATATATATATATATATATATATATATATATATATATATATATATATATATTCTCCCTATAGTAATATAGGAAGTATATTAATATAAGTAACACCCACTTGTTCAATTATTAAATTATTCGTTTATGAACGTTTGGATGAGGTTGGTGTTGGTTCACCCAAATTGAAATTCATTTATTTTTGCTTTTCGTTATATTCTGGGTGAAAATTTCAGGGAATAATTTAAACCGAGAGGAACTGAGACTACAATTTATAATGATATTCATACAAGCTAGAGACAAACGACGGATTTGCGTGTGTGTGCGGGGGAGCTTTTAAATGAGCTTTAAGACATTTCCTAAGGACGATTTAGGTTCTTTCGATGACAACCTATCTGATGCCAATACTAATATCTTCTTTGACAAACTTTTGTAGTTCTGAAATCTAACTTGACGACTAAGTTATTTGCTTTAAAATATTGTATTTGAGCTAAATTTATAGTGTATATTAATTTAACAAGACTCTTGGTCTACTAAATGAAATTTAGACTAGATTTATTGTTATATTTCTCTTTTTCAATATATATATATATATATATATATATATATATATATATTTATATATCAGTATGTAACGTCATTGTGTTGTAACAGATAATGATGTTAAATATCAATAGGAAAAGCCTCTCATTCTGGCGTCATGTATATCAAGTTTATATATATATGTATATAATTATGTATATGGTGTATGAATATGAAAGTATTGCATAGTTACATACATATATAAACGTGATTAAGTTTGCGTGTATGAAATCCAATATTTGAATCGAGGGAGGTTATGACATCTTGACTGCACTACCTCCCTCATAAGACAACAGAAGTCTTTTTGTTATGGCTCACTCAACGCGGAAATTAAACCTTGGAATATACGACGTGCAACTGAGTATCGCCCCCGCAGAGCCTCTTGGTGCTAGCGAGCGACCGTCTCTGGAAACGCACCCCCTTTTAGTCACTTCTCGCCAGTGCATTAGCAGAGCGAGTCAACAGCACGCGGTCCGTGATAAACCCCCTTCACGTGGTACATCACTATCATTGCGACATTCTACAAATTGCGACAATTTATCACTAGCCCCTGCTCTTGTTGCCCCCCGTGTCGGATGGATTTGCATAGTTAACCAGGTGAGAGAGGGGCAATGTGAAACTGTGTCATGCTCCGATGTGCATGTGGAGGCATGTGTTGGTGATATTACCCTACAATATACCGGTGTTTTGGACAAATTTTGTGGATAATAACCTCTGTGTATTGCGTGTGTGTTGTTGTCGTCCAGCGAATAAATCCTTGTCCGAGGATTTAGTGCCAGTTTTCGGCGAGTGATTTGTCATTTTATGTTGGATATTCTAAAGGGTAAGTTGTTTGTATCCGCATTTCGGACTAAATTGTTGTCATCTGCTGTTTGGATTAGCATCCTCTTGGTGCTTGCGGTTTGAATAACAAACGGCTTTCCACAATGCCTTTTGGGATGTTCACATGAATTTGTATCTTCCTGCACAAATACTAGCCATTCTGTTTCTTCTTTAATCGAACAGCTCTCGTGTTGAGAAAGTGTTCGCTAAGTTATATCCGCTTCATGCATTCTTGTTTATTGGCATGTCAAAAAGGCAAACATTTATCTACATTAGAGAGGAAGGAAGTAATTTTTCGGCGTCAATGGGAAATAAATTGGAGTAAACATATTTCTGAAAATCCTCATCAATATATTTTATTAAATAACTAAGTCATTTATTGGGAATTTAAACTGCATTTAAGAAAAATAATTAATTGTATTTTGCTGAATAAGGCCCAAATTATATCTGATTGTCTTATAATACGGATTCCTTGTTGAGGTACTACAAACAAATGTCTTATAATTTTTTTAAGTTTAGAAAGTTCAATTCTCCCTCCAGGAAAGCTTCTTATAAACAAAATTTATAAGAAGCTACCCTTATATTTTTCATAAAAACTTTAAGAGTATATCTAAAATTATCATTGATAACTGAATATAGATTAAAAGGCACGGAGTAAAGTACTCAATCTACATACCTCACCACTACTGAAGTTTTACTTTAAATATGTAAAAATCAGGAATCAAAAAATCTACCTCGAAGTTCCAAAAAATTTATATCACATTTCCTTCGTTATACCATTGATTGCATTAATTAATTGTCAGTTATGCTAAATTGGTAATCGTTGTTGATAGATTTTCTTCATTTTTCTATCATAAACAGTTGAATGTCTCGAGAACACAATGGTTCTTAAGTTTACTACTTATACCAATAACAATATAGCTGATTTTTGAATATTTTACTTAAAAGTTAAGTTTCACTGTTCTATACCACCTGAATATTTTATTTGATTGCTTATATAATTTTGAAATATATCCTTTTACGTATTTTTTTCTATGTTTATTGCTTTTTTTTCTGTTCAAGCAAAATCGGATTGCTAGTAAAACTTTTATAGTCTATAATTTATATCTCGTTTAAGATAACATAAGACATATTCCCCTCAATTAGCAATTCTCTTGCAACGATATATTTCTGAAAATATAATTTTCATTGACACCAGTATAAAATGGTATTGAAAGTGATTTTACTTGTAAAAAAGGATGAAAAAAATAATCAAATACTGAATGAATGGTAGCATGATCAAAGATAGTACGAAAACTATTAACAGCGCAAACTATTATCAAACTATTATATCTATCGTTCATATTTTTTTTATTTACATAGAAATGAATTTCTTTATTGATAGGATCTATTTTAAACAATGATGTTTTAATCTGTTTCGCCTGGCATTTTTCTACCATTTTAATACACAAATACCGTACATAAGATAAACATTATATTCTTGAAAAATTCAAGTGTATTTGAGTACATACTCTGATTTAACTCATAGCATTCAAATGAGTCGAACCGAATTTTTACTTCGGAGTTTGAATTAAAAGGTCTTTCGGAAGTTAAACTTGCATTTTTTACAAATCATCTATTTTCTAATATAACAAGTAAGTCTTTCAAATAATTTTTCAAAGGAAATGACAACATTTATATTTCTTTCAGTGTGGAAAATGTAATTTCCTATCCATTTTTATTTCTTATTCTTCGGGTCTTTTTCTAAAATTTTAAAATAATTGGGCATTTGTATCATTACTCTGTTTCTGTGTTTTTTTTTTATTCCCAGACAGTTTGGAATTTAAATATTTGTCTTTTTACTCTTTCATGTAACTTATTATTTTTTAAGGGAGAAAATTTTTATGCTCCTAGGTTTTTTGGTTTTTTTTTAACCTGTTTGAAATGGATCATTATTATCGAGTAAGAGAAAACAGCATTTTCCATTTTCTTCCGTAATTTATTCTTTAAAAGCAAACGTAGTATTTTATAGCATTCTAATTGATGCAACTAAAATGTTTTTTGTTTTGTTTTTTGCCTTAATATTGAAAAGGCAATTTATGAAATGCTCCTACAATAAATTCACAACAGTGTAAATTTGTTAAATGGTTCCTTAAACTAATATCCCCATTAGTGATTATACCAGTTTTTTTAAACAATTAACAAAAGGGGGAGACAAAAGAAATTCAAGTTTTTAAAAATTGTCCAGCATAGAAAGTGGATGTTTAGAGTTAGTTATTTAATTCAAAGATTTTCCACGCGTGTCCGTGTGAGGAGGTAACCTTGAAGCGTACAGGATTCTCCCCAAAAGTGTTTCACTAAAGGCCATTAAATTTCTCGAAGTATTGATTTATTTAGGGACACACCTTCAAATGAATTTTTAATTTAAAAAATCAGAATGGTTGTAGTGTAAAAGTCCAGCAGGGAAATATAAATAATAATATGTTGTACAAATATATTAATTAAATGCTATTGATCAGTAGCAAAATGCAGAAAACTGCTGTCCAAATTTATGAATTTTTTTAAAGTACAAAACGTTTAGGTACTTCTTTGATATTTTATGATAAGAAATGTAATAATTCTTGTACTTTTTGAATATATTTCGTGACACATATGAAGGCCTTATTTGAATAGTGGGCCAGCTCCACTTTTCAAATAAATGGAGTTAGCCTCACTTTCACGTTCATACAAGTCATTTCTATCTTATTTTAAAACTGGTACACCTCCAGCTTATTTCTACTGCCAACAAAGGTCACCATAAATGTGACTTCAGCAGTCATCGCTCAGTACGCATTAAACTTTAACCCTTAGAGGGGCGCCGTTTACACAGTGCAAAGGCCTAAAACTTGACTCTATTTTTTCCACTTGAATTCAATGTATTTCAGTTAAATGAGCAGAGAACTGGTTAGTACTGCCATCTGTTACCAGTTTAAAGAAGAAAAAACTTTTTCCAACCTTTCATTCGAAAATTTTTCAAGATTCTTTAGATTAAAAAAAATAGGGGGGGGGGAATCTGCACCGTGCAAACGGGGGAAGTTGTTGCCCCTGGCTAAGGCTCTGTATCTCAAAATGAACAAAAATGGAGTTGGCCCAAATAAGGCCTTCATATAAGTAATGTATTACAATATCCAGTAAGGAAGAGGACCTCAACAAAAGGAATATTTATAGTTGATTATATTTCAGCGATGCCAGCAGGTCGATAGCGATCCATAAGTCGATCACACGGTATTTGGTTTGAAGAATTCCCACTAGGATTTTAGTCCCACGCTTCTGCAATTATCACGCCATCCGACCCGAGATGCTTGTATTTTAAACATAGGTTCTACGCTCTGTCTAGATTATACAGAATATTTCATTTTGACTGAATACTTTTTAGAATTTATATTGACTGCTCTCAACCAGTTGAACAAAATATATAAGTATTTGAGAATTGTCAGAAATAGATTTAAAAAGAAGAAATAGATTAACTTGCAGTTTTTATAAAAATAGTTTTTGAACCACTTTAAGAAAATATTCAAACCATTTCTTTTTTAAATGCAAATTACAGCACTTTAAATTTCATGCTTTCGAAATGATTTTGAAATACAGTTTTGTAAAGATTTTAGCTACAGAAATGTAAACTTATATTTAAATTTCTCTAGTAGAATAAGTATGAAATATATAAAAAATTTAGATTTTCTTTTTTTTTTCTGTGGGCTCCAAAAGTATGTAAAGTCGGTCCTTGAAGACCATTGGCTGGCTGCCTCTGATACCTAATTTATTCATTTATGGGAAATCTGGTACTAACCATACGAAATCCTTTTTCATTTATCTCATCCCCTTTTGTTACTATTGATTTCTTTATCAACTAAGATATTGGTTGATCTTTTTCTAGCACTACCCTTTGATAACCAAAATCAATATCGCTACTGCTAAATAAGAAATATTTATATTTCATTCCGTAAACATATAGGAAATTACCGCATGAAAGGAACCTTAAAATATGCCAGGAAGTGCTCGTTATGCACGATACCAGGGTATTTTCACTCGTCTTGTTTAGCTACCCCCAAATTTTCACCCCTCAATGCTTCCTCTGTGGAATAAATTCGAACTATGGCCTCCTCCCATATTTGGTCCAGATGTTAAGTCTCTTAGGAACAATACCTTCTTCTGTACCGACTCGATTTTATGTTGTCTACGTCACAAGTCAAGAATTTTTTCTCTCTCCCAGCACACTGTATAGGCTGAAGATCACTTTACTCTCCCTGAAGACAATGTGTTCAATCATTCCATCTATTTCAGGAATTCGAAATTTGCTGGTAGCGGGAGGGTTCCAAACTCTCTGTATAGCTAACACAGACAGTTAAAATGTTTGTTTGCTTAGGGAAGCTAACCATACTACTGTATTTCAAAATAAAATGTAAAAAAAGAAAGTTTTAAGCTTATTTATAGCTTTCTTAACTTTAAAACGGCTGTTGAATTTTTTCTATGCAATGACAGATTGTTCAGATGAGATTAAATGCTATATTAGTTTCAAATCACCTGACATTAAAAGCTTTCTGTGCTATTGCATGACACCCTATCATCATAACAGCACTCAAATTCTTAATTAGTGTAAATGAATGAAGATTTTACCTTTCGCTCCTAATTTGGAAAAACGAATAGAATAAAACAGAAAACTTGAAATTTTTCTAAAGTGTTATAAATTTTATTGATATTATTGCAAACTAATGGAGAAACCAGTTGAAAAGAGACGCTGTTAAACAGTAGATAAGACCCGCATACAACTGATTTTTGAGTAAGTTTAATTCGACAGATCTTAAAATCTGTCAAATTCAACTTACTTGAAAACTTGAAATTTTTCTAAAGTGTTATAACTTTCATAAATATTACTGCAAGCTAATGGAGAAACCAGTTGAAAAGAGACGATGTTAGACGGTAGATAAGACTCGTATACAACTGATTTTTGAGTAAGTTGAATTTGACAGATCTTGAAATCAAATCAATAGATTTTTCAATCAAGTTCTATAAGGACACAAAAAATCATTAGTTTAAGAGAGGATCTGAAAACTAAGGAAATCACGTGATTACCGAACATGAGTTATTACAGTTTGAAAAATGAAGGAGGGGATAGTTGAAATAAGCCAACTTTAAAAACTTCATACGGTTGAAAAACTAACAGAGGCTGCTTTGAGTCTTTTTCGCATATAGAAGATATTTAAAATTTGGAAATATTCATGAAAATAACATCAGAAATAAACCGACAGTTGAATCGAAATAGGTATAAGTCGTACCTAAAAATGGACAAATACAAGTCTGATTTAAAGTATTAGACCTCTATTATTTAAGCACAAAAATCACAGTAATTGATATCAACTTTCTATTGCATACGTTTGTTTATTTTATGGGAAGTACATTGTTGCTATAAAACATGAGATAATATTTTCAGTTTTCAAAATTTGTTATAATTAACAGCCTTTTATAAAAAGTAAGCCATTTTTCTACTAATTAACTAACCGCCACATCAGAACCTCAAAAATTGTTTTTAATTTCCTTCGGTGCGTGCTCAATGAAAGATTCGCCATCCCTTAATAGCCACACAACTTCAACCTTAGACCTAAAAAAGTCGATAGATAACAAATACAAATTCAAGGTTTCTGATCATTAAATTTCAATCCCCAAATAAAAATTATTAAAAATAGTTAAAAGGCTCTTTGTGGACAGCTCCTGGTTGCAACATCGGTGTAAACGAAAACTGTTTGGAAATTTAAGATAAAATAGCATAAGTATTCATATGTTTATAATGAATGTAGGATGTTTATATACACTTCCGTATTCACCTACTTGTTTTTATCCATCTGTGTCGTCTACCCATCAAAATGAATACAAGTTGCAATTTATTTACTTAACGCCTACAAAAACTTTTTTTTTTTAATGGACACAAAATTTTCCAAGTTGGAATTTTTCCTTTGGCTTTCTCTTTTTTTTGTAATAGTTACATTTTCCCTCTAAGATGCCCAGTCTCTATGATCGATTATTTTCATATCGAGAGAGGCCATATCAAAATATTGATATTTTCTTAAAGAATGTATCTAACTCCATGAAATAAAATTTTATTTATTTACAACGGCTTTTGAAGAGTAAAATTCCGTAAAATCAAGTAATTACTTCGTGAAATGTCAGCCCCAAAGAGCATTTTTCATTTTCATCATTAAATCATTCCACGACAGACAGTAAATCATTGTTAAACTGCTTGCTTGGAGATTCATCAGTACCGGGATATGCTTTTACATTCATTAACATAAATCCCATTAAGAGTCTTTTAAATAATACATTACACCTTTTTTGTGTAGTAAATTGCTGGCAATGAATAAAAGGTTTTTCTGACATCCAAGTGTTACTGGTTTTACATACTCTATGAAAACTGAATTATTAAAAATAAAAAATAAAAAAGTTTTATTTAATCAGATTTCTACTGACAGAAATAAGTTTCGCCAGTTGATAAGGCGTACAATGGAGCATAAAATTAACTGAAAAATTAACTTCATTCATGCCTCCGCTCATTTTCTAATTCAGAGAGGAAACTTAGGCAAATTAGAAAAAAAAAATCTCAGATTTTCATAACAGTATTTATAAATTCGCATGTCAAAAATAAGAACTGTTAGTTGCACTTAAAACGGAAGTTACGATTCCTTTTTACAGTGAATGCAGTGAAATTAAGTGCAAAATTTGTCGACATTAAGTCCTTTGTAATGTGTTCCCACACATTCGTAAATCAAAATAACTGCGCCAAGTAGTCCTCCTAACGCGAATAACAAATCAAACTGTCACTCGTTAATTTGAGCCAGACTTGGCGATGAAACGCCTTTTTATTGATAAAAAGTCCCTATTAAGAAAAATAAACGATGCTTTGTTAAAAGCAGGAATGCCCAATTTTAATTACTAGCCTGTATAAAGCCATCTGGCGTTACGCTGTATGACAATGTTTCCTTGTATCAGTAAAAATGTTATTTGATACAATTATTAGGCATAAAAACAATAGCCAAGTGAAAGATAATAAAGAAAAGCCTGTTATTGATTTTTATAACCCTGAGAAAGAGAAAATATTTTTTTCTTAACCTTGTTAGGATGAACAATAAATAATGGTGATATATTCACGCATTTAATTTTACGAGTAAATATAACACAACGTGAAAAAAGAAATTTGCGTAACAACTCAGCGTTTTTAACAGAAAAAAGAAAAGAAAATTTATATCTTCTGGTTGTTTAAAAGTTTGGGATATTTAAAAAATTGGTTTAATTGTTATGCATAAAGCTTTTTGTTTTCTTTTAATTCCACGTGATAAATATCTATTTTTCTTTTATTTACGAAATTAGGAATGTCTTTTACTGATAAACGTAAGCCTGATAGAAAAGGTAACATCAATTTCTTTATTTAACTTCGGTTAGCTATTTATGGATTGTTCTAAAATATTATCCTGTCAGTATTTATTTGAAGAAAAATTTTTAGAATGTTTTCATTTATGAATGATTAGATTATTTTTTTTCTTCTAAGCGCTTGTAAGATTTTATCTAAGCAAACATCTTTATTCAGCTTGGTCTAAATTAAACAACCTTATATTTTCCACAATAATTTAAATAAAAAATTATTGTGTCTAGTAATCGCAGTTGAAAGTAAATTTTTTTAACGTAGAAAGACATTTTATGAATTAAAAACTATGTGTATACAATATTATAAACCTTCAGATAACAGAATAGTTTTCTTACTTTTTCTTATAACTACTTTGATGAATTTACATGTTCCCCTATATTCTATTTAAATAAAAAAATTTATTTAACAGGGAATCAAAGCTTCAACTCAAAATATTTTCCTTGCAAACCACATATTCGCAAACATTGAATTTCAATGCAACAGCATTTTACTCTCTCCCTCTCTCTCTCTCTGTATATATATATATATATATATATATATATATATATATATATATATATATATATATATATATATATATATATATATAATATATATATAATATATATATATATATATATAATATATATATATATATATATATAATATATATATATATATATATATATATATATATATATATATATATATATATAATATATATATAATATATATATATATATATATATATTATAAACTTTTCAGATTGCTTAAACTCCAGCATTTTTTTTTTCATTTGGAATTATGTGTTCCTAAGGCCGCATATTGTATATACAAATAATTAAAAAGGTATATAATGAATGCGGAACATTCCTACCTTCTGTAATGTTGTAAATTTCCCATTTTCTTCTAGAGGCACATAAAGGTAGTTAGTTTTAAGGCGACGAAACCCAGTGGTCAAAAGGTTTCTGTACCGAACTTTGATGTCCAGGGGTTTAGGCTATGTTCCTGCTTCCAGCTCACTGTCGCTTCAGCTGCTAAACTATAAAGAAAAAGTTACTTTATTTTGTTTTTCAGTGACGAATAATTCACTAGTATTCACATCAGCAGAACACTGCTAATCTCGCATTCTTCAAAAAATGTACCGGGACAGATTTCATCACCCTGTCATAAAATCCATAACATTTTCCATCTTCCGTAACATCTATTCGCCTCAACCGTCAGATATATTCTCAAAAAAAAAAAAAAAAATCGTAAAAATCCCCTTATTCAATTTTACAGCAGAATATCTCTCCCACTTTTTTCGTGAAATCTCGCGGTACGGAAATAAGATTTGAAGTTTTTAAACTCTCCCGTCCGCCCTCCCTTTTTTTTTCATGTGCTTTTGATGCGAGATCGCGTTACATCTTTGCCCATTAATGAACCTCCCTCAAACTCAAAGCTAGAATGGGCCAATTTTATGGTCCTCCGCACATTTATACCTCACAAAATTTCTTGCGTTTTTTTCCCTTTATATGTATATATCCATATAAATAAACTCCTCCCTTATTCCCTCCCTCCCGTGCTTCAGCTTTCATAAAAAACCCATTTGCAAGCGTTGAATGCGGATTTGCGCGTGGAATCCACGTTTTTATTATTCGCGGGCTTAAGTCAGTTATCCGTCCTCCATAAATTCTAATAATCTTTGCATCAAATGTCTCTTTCCTTTCTCCCCCACAACGTCTAGGACACAATTACCATCATAAGAAGTAGTAGCAAGAAGTCCTTGTTGAAGCCGTGAAAAGGGAAAAATTAGAGGGGAAAAAAATATTAAAATAAAAGCTGCGCGCTCTGAGCATTTTATTTCGCTTTATTTTTAAAATATTAAAATTGCCATTCCCCATATTTCGCGAAGTAACTTAATTTGTAGTTTTATTTTATTATTATTATCATACGTTTCCCCTTTTGTTTGTTGGCTGGCTGTATGTTCTTCGTTAAGAAAATAAGACGAGAGGGAAAAAAATACTTTAATGCCTTTTTTTCCACCAACTTGCTTAGCATTCTCTTTGTTTATTACTCAATTGTGAGGCTTTATACTTCAATTAGAAGAACTTTATTTGACTTGAAATTATTGTTTGTAATTTTTTTCTTCAGTTTTTTTGCGTTGAAAAATGCTCGCAAATCTTGGTTGTTATATAAAAATGTTGACAAGGAAAGTAGCTTTTCCTTTTTTTTTCTCGGTATTGTTTGTAACTAGTTTTTTTTACTATTTGACTATATAATTAATAACCTGCCTGACTTTGTAATTTTATTGTAGCTCTAAGACATTGCCTCCTTTACCGACTTGAACATCTTTGTAATTTAAAGTTAGAGTCTGTGCTTGGGACGTTTCACATAACTCGGGGGAAATAAAGATCCTCACAAATAGAAGCGCCTAAGTAAAGCGTATAATGTGCGACAAATTTTGGACTTAAAACTGTAAGACTTCTTGAGACTCCAGAAGATTATATGCGATTGTCTTAGGGGTCAAATAACGTGACACCCTTTGTTGAGCTTCGGAGACCCTTTGACCAAAGATGTGGATTTCAAAGGAAGACAGACTGTGAAAGTTCATTCCAGGGATGACAACCTGTGTCTAAAAACTCAATTTGATGTTTGCAATAACTTATTCGGTTAGGCTGAAGCTTGCGAGATAGTTGAGCAGATATTTGAGTGAGATATTTGAGCGAGATATTTGAGCTTGCATGTCTGTTTGCAGAGCATAACTGAAAATGGCGAAGAGATAGGCGAAAGGCAAATAAAGAATTTTGTAAGCACTTTTTATGTGAAGATATGATGGCCACTATTACACTAAGCCTACAAACTTTTTATTTTCTTTTTTATTTATTCGTTATTAAAATTGTTTTCCAAAGGATGATTCAATTCCGTTGCCTTTTTGACATTCATTGGAGATGTATTCAAGCTTGATGAAATAATTTTATACCTTTTCGTGTCAGTTACACGGATATCTTCATGTCATATGGTAATGTTGCCATACCTATACTACATATTTATATCTAACCGTGCACTAAATAATTTTTAAAACCATTTTATTTACAAGTAAGGAAAAAATTGATAAAAGGCAACCATTAAAAAGATTTTTTTTAAATTTTACATGCTCAAAACAGGATTGAATACCATTTGAAATTATTTTATTTCTTTTAATAATGATATGTTTACTAAAAACTTTAATTTATTAAATGATGCAATTAGCATATATAACTCTATACCTCTCTCTTTAACATCTAGTTTTTTTATATTTTTTTTTTAGAAAATAGGCTAATCTCTTCTTCCTTATGCGTCACATAATTAACGTTCTGTCGTACTAATAGTATTCTATGTTTGGTGAACTATTTCGTGTAATTAATTGTATCAGAAAGTGCCCCTGGCAGAGCGGTTCAGCCAGATAAAAATCTAAATTTAAAGTCAGCTAAATTCCGAACTTAATAAACTAGAATCCTCTTAAACATCAAGGATTTTAATCACATAGCTTGATTACAGTACTTGATTATTTAGAAAAGGAGAAGGTCATTTCCATATGCATAAGTGTATATTAAAATAGAGGACAAATTATTTCTGGATTAGTTTGCTCTCTGATTTAGATTCTAGATATCGGTTTCTCAGAATGGAAAATTTCGTTTCTTTTTCCTGATCAGGGAATGAAATGCATTTAATTAATTCGATTGTTGGAATAAGGTGATTGTAATAGAATCAATTAATTATACATTGCCAGTTATTCACAATGCGTCGGAGTTGAGGGTAGAACGCGCAAGAAACTGAAGAAGGAAAATTTGGCGTCATGTCTTTTGTATGTATAAATGGATGAGGAATTAAATTGTATCTTAAATCCAGCGGTTATTAAAGCCACTATACAATAGATGACATTTTGGTGAAAGTCTATAGTTGAATAAAGTCATTTAACAATGGAGTCACTTTTATTGAAATTTTATTAATTACTTTTCATTTCCTAGATCTTTATTTTGCACATGTATTATTCTTAAGCATATTATCTGATCACTGACATTGCTCTTTTTCCGTTTTTAATAATATCTTTGAGTATCGAGTAAATAAGAAAAAACATATAAATCTTAAATTTTGTACCTATAGTTTTTGATAGATCTAAAAATATAATTTCTACTTAAAAAGAAATACTGTCAAGGCCTATCGGATTGAGTTCGAATTTTCATGGGAATAAATGTAAAATTAACGGAATCTATTTACAGTTTATTTGGGAAGAAGATAATTATATATATATATATATATATATATATATATATATATATATATATATATATATATATATAACATTTCGTAAATTCTTTGTAGTAAATGCATTTAATTTACCATTGTAATTTCTTATTTCATACCGAAATATTTTTAATCACCCATTTCATGGGTTTAGATTGGCTAAAAATTCTATGATGGCAGGATACTACGTCTATGCATATCAACACATTTTCAATTTAGGATAAAATTATTTTTAGGGCTTTAGCATTATAAAGAACTCAAAATTAGCCCTAAAACAACTGGTATTTTTAACTTAAATAAACGAATGAATTTATTTCCAGTTTGCGGAGTCATCTTAGGTAACAAAAACTGAATTATTTTTAGGGCTTTACCATAATAAAAATTTGAAATTAGCCCTAAATATAACCGGCATTTTAAAATGAAATAAACGAGTGGATTTATTTCCAGTTTGCGGAGTAATCCGAGATAAGAAAAACTGAATTATTTTTAGGGCTTTAGCATTTTAAAGAATTTTAAAATTATCCCTAAAAATAAACTGGTATTTTTAACTTAAATAAATGAGTGAATTTATTTCCAGTTTGTGTAGTAATCCGATGTAAGAAAAACTGAATATACTGGTTATTTCTTTTGTCTATTAGAATAAAAAGTATAAGCGAAAGTGGAATAAAATTTGAAATATGAACAAAAGTACCGTAAAAAAAAGTAATTCATTCAATGCTCTTTGTTTGGAACATGTCTTTAGTTCGTATTTCTAGCTCATAGCTCTTTTTCAACCACATTTTCTTTCAAATTTCTATACAACCTTGTCTTTCACGTAGTTTGCAGATGCTTCTTTCAATATTTATAGCGGCATTAAATTTCCTCGATTCATTGCAAGTGTTGACTTAGTAAAATTGTGAATATTGGGATTATGCTTATATATTCATCCAGAGCTCTCTAGTGTGTCATTTTTATTTTTGATTGTCTTTTCTCGAAGCGTATAATTTAAGACTTTCCTGTAAGTTATTATTTTTATGACAGAATGTTACTGGAATCTTTTTTTATTATTATTCTTGTTCTCGTGCTGTTTTAAAATCGATATCAAATTTCACGTGCTCGTAAAAATGAATTATTTTCTTTGAGACAAAGTACATAATTTCTGTGGTTTTTTGTTTTTATTTTATGAAATCCGATACTGGAAAAATCAAAAGAAAGTGATTATTTTCGAGCGACTTTAAGAACAAAGATGAGTATTAGCTATCGATCGTGATTTTCGGTGATTGCGTATAGTGTGCTGCATTCTAATCGTAGAATTCTTTTTATATTTTTTTCAAAAAAGTTGCAATAATTAAGTTCTGTTGCAAATCAAGAACGAATCAAAATTTGCTAACGATTCAACTATTTTATTCTTGCATATTTTTAAAGGTTTTAGACCTCATTGATTGATATTGTACGTCGTTTTGGCTAAAAATTCTGATGATACCAAATTTCTAGTTCCTGTCTGAATGTCCTTATCTTCTTATACTAAGATGTGGGGCAAATTAAAATTGGTCAGGCGATGGTGGAGCTGATACGCTTCTGGTGTTGATACGCGACTAGTTTAACTGGATTAATATCTACAGATACTGATTTTGAAGATATTTCTCAGGTAAAACTAGTTGCGAACGGTAAACAAATGAATAGAAGTCTTACAATCCAGTTCAGAAATTAAAAATGACAACTACTTTTACAATAAATAAATACAATTTTTCATTTGTCCACAGAACATTTAACGTGATTGTCTCAATGGATGTCCAGTTTTGATATGTTTAAAGGAGACAAACCTACCTGATTCTTTCAACGTAAAAGATTTATTCAATTATCCGAAACTTTTTTTAAAATTTTTAGCAGTGGTGTTTGATATAAAATCATTCGCCAGGATGTACCAACAGACAGTGCTATTTGCATAAGAGAATAAAATGCAGAATTTTTCTTTTAAATTACACCTTAAATTGTCAATGTAGGGCACAGAGGATAAAATAATAAATAAATACGTTAAACTAAGAGAGTCAACCAGTCTGAACAGCCCAGAGATTACCCGAAATTTGTTGAGGTTTCAAACTTCTTTTGAGGATTTTTTGTGGATTTTTGTGGATTATCCGAAACTAGTTGTGGTGTCCAACCTCTTTAGTGGATTTCAAGAAACAGTTGTTCACAGTGACGAGTCCCATAAAATTCCCTTCGATGTTAGAAACTAAGTCTTAAAGAATATATTTATTGAAATTTATGCGTAGTCTAGGTACAAATTTAAAGCTAATTTATTGATATTTCTCGCCCATTCCCGCCTCATTTCGCACTGTTGATATTCATGGAGCTTTACAGATATCAGTTATTGTCCTTATTATTTAGGTAACTAAAGCTTCAAATGTTACTTTAGTATGGCAAATTTTCTCTGATAAGATTACTAAATTTTCAGCAAGAAATAAGTGGATCATATTTGCAAGTTTAATTTTATTAATAGAAGCAGTACCAGTTTGCCAGGGTAATATGTGTCACAGGGAAATGTACATTGGAAAGAGAAGATATGTGATTCAAAATAGAATAAAGTTAATAAAGTGATTTCACCGTAAAGACCATCTACAGTATAAGCATAGTATAATTAGTAAAGTGTTGTTTATTTTAATTAATCTCAACAAACTGAAATTGCTTTTAAGCACAAATGTATTCAAATATATTTTTATGTCGTTAAAATTATTAATGTTCTGAATGAAAAATTATCTACATTTTTTTAAATAGAAAAAACCCGAAAAATAAATTATCTAAAAAATTCAAGTAATTATTTACTAGTTTTACTATTAACATCTACTATTAACATTTTTCAGCGAGAGAACATATTTCTTGATGAAATTCCTTTAATGGAGTAAATGATATAGAATTAAACTTCATTTTCCAATTTTGTACAAAATATTTTTATTTAACCCTCCATATAGTGATTTAAAAAGCAATGCGTTACGCAAAAATTTATAATTTCAGAAAATAAAATGTGACTGGTTCGCTAAATTATTACTTAGAACTTCACAAAGACAATTTTTTTTCTGTCTCCTGAATGACAAATAAATTAAAATACCAACTTTTCATTTTAATACAACTTTTTTGTGACTAAACTAAGTATCATCTTTAGTAAAAATTCCCCTATTTTTTTCGGCTAAAAGGGAAATATTTCTTAATTAAATGCATTAGAAATAAATAATAGTTTTGGAAAGACGGAAGCAGAAAATACAAATAGTTATTTTAAATTAAACTTTCAAGTAATCATTAATATATCAAAAACATGTAATGAATTCAGAATCATAAAGAAAAAAAATCTAGAATTTTCAAAAATTATCAGTTCTTATAGTCTAACTCCTCATAAAGCACGAAATTTCAGAGATAAAATATCTATAATAAAAATGACTAAAAAAAAAATCGAACTTCATTTTTCATTTTTAGAATCCAATTAGGAAATGATGGCAATTTTTTTTTCCCACGAAATAACCACAACCTTTGTCTATAATAAAATATTTCTCAATTCAAAATACTCAAGGTTAGACCTGCTGCCATTTGGCGAGAAAATTTTCGACGTCTCGATTAATTTTTCTTCCCTTTGAAAATAATTAATCACTGATGAATCAGATTCGGACTTCGGTGAAGTGAGTCTGAAGAATTTTTCCCTTATTTGTTCGTTGATAAGGAAAAATAAAAAGGAAAAAGGAAAAAAAAGGAAATATGGAAATTCCATTAATATATTTTTTATTCGGAATTTCTTCTGGTGGCGTTCCGAATAAGTTATTAATGGAATAAAGCGGAAATGAGTTTTCTGAGAAATTTTCGATTATGTTTTTTCAGTAAATTATGTGAAAAATCTTTTGTTTTACTTGTTTTGTAGGGTATTATTTAGCTACTTGTAATATCATTCGTACAACACGTATTGCTTATCAAATAAAGCGGTCTTGAACACTCAAATTTATTTAGATTTATTTTTCTAGCTTAAGAGGATTCGATGACATAAAATTTTGCAACTGCTAGTAATGGGAGAGAATTTCATATAATAACTTTTATATAACAAATCTGATAACAAAAAATATTACTAAATGGCAGCGGCTGATACTTTAATTAGTTTTGTTATAGATTTACATTATTACGCTAAACCATTTTCTTACATATATTTATTATGAGTAGAGAAAAAATTCTAAATGGTGTCTTTGGAAATAATAATACCATGCTTCTGAATAATAGTTGTTCTGTTTTTTAACATTTGATATATGTTAAATTATTACAATATCTAAATGCACAAAATAGTGGGAAAAGTTAGGAAAGGAAAGTACATGTAAACACCAGGATATAACGGATACGTTAAAGGCCTGTTCACATAGCAGTCCGTTAGTGTAAGCGTAAAAGGTCAACGGAGTGTTCACGGTTGATGATACGCGAGTCAACGGATGGAGTCATAGCGCTCAGCTATATGATTGGTTAAAATTTAACGCTCACGCTAACTGTAACGCTTACGCGACTGTTATGTGAACAGGCCCTTAGAATCTGTCCGCGTCAGCGAAAAAAGTTTTAACCAATCATATACCAATCATTGACCAATTTAACCAATTAGCGCCAACGGAATCTTTAAAGCTGACGCTGGAGGATTCTATGTGAACAGACCCTTAGATTCGCATGGCGTTCAGTATCCAACTCCAAGAACGCATATACACGCCGAAAGCACTTCAGGTAACTAAACGCTAGGTGCGTATATACGCACCTAGCACTTAGAGAGTTAATATTTTATGGTATTGTCTTGTTTTTATTTTTGTAACTCGCTTTATTTACGTCAGCGTCCTAATTTCTGTTCTTGCAAAATATTTCTTCATATCTCGTGGAAATCTTCTTATGTGGAAAGAAGAAATTCTTTCATAGATATTTGAAAAGTGGGGATCGACTGTAATTTAAAGCAAAGCCGGGAAGGTGACTCGGGACCTGAAAATTAGATTTTTCGCAGCTGAAACAAGCAGAGAAATCTTATACGTCGACAATGCCTAACGACACTCTCAGGTAAAACTAGACAGATCAAATTGTGAGCAGTGCAGGATGAAGTTTTTTGGATTAAGATTTAAACTTGAACAAGTGATGTGATACCCTAGAATACGGGGTGTATCGGCAATGTTAGTATCAATGGTAATTAGAAAATTTATAGACAGATGTCGAGTCTTGAAAAAGTGGTTTTGTTTTAATACAGGCTGTGTACTGTAAACAAAAAGTAATTCGTTTCTTATCACTAGAACCATGAAACAATACACTTACTATTTTGGAAAATCAAAAATTGATTAATTGGAAAAATTAGAAAACTTTAAAAAGGGTTTTTGAATCCCAACTTTAATAATCATTAACTTGATGTACCAGCTTTTTCATACTATAAAAGATTAGTTTTCCTTCTTTTTATTTTGGGCCACTTATCTTCATATATCTCATTTTCTAATATCTTGATTTCTGAGTGAACTAACGTATGGTACACGTTAAAAAGGGTGCAGTGGCCCAGTTCGCAAGGGCAGCGAACAAATAATCTGAAAGTCACTGGTTCGATGCTCGTCGCTGACAAATTCACTGCCGTGTACATTAATGGCGGTTGGTCCACGTAAAATCTGTCGTGGCTGCAATGTCCTCCAAGTTCTCAAAATTAACTCTGGAGGTGAGGGGCAAGGGCTCTGGTATCGTCACTTGACTCGGTTCAAAATTACGGGACTGGTCCTTTGGCCAAGTCAGATTCCGACCCTTGTGTTGCCAGTCAAGACAGGAGCCGCACCTTCATCGCCCATAGCCTTCGGGACTTGATGTTGCTGTCGGTAAAGTGCCATAGGCAACAACAACAACAACACAGGTTAAAAATAAATTATGCATAAACGCTAAACGCGAGATCGTAATTTAGTATACTCTATCGAGAAATGAGCCAAAAGATGTGAAAGGGTTATGCATTAACTTCAGTTTCATTTCGAAAAAAAATAAAATTCTTCCCGAAAAGGAATCAATAAAACCTGATAACGAATATCGTTATTTTCTGTTATTAGCAATAATAATTTTGTTACTTTAAATAATCATTCGCATTTTAGTCGGTTCTTCAAAAATAAATTTGTTTCCACCGAATCATTGACGGAAACTGTAAATGATAATTTTTATTTTCGAGAGTGCGAACTAATCTTCCAAATAATGCAGTTACAGACTTCAAAATTAGTTTAATTCGAACCAATAACCACTTTGGGAATCTAAATCAGTGCAAAAGGGTAAATGTTTGCTTAAGAATCTCCATTTTTAACTTACTTAATTCGAAATTGAATAATTCATATTGTAGTCAGTGTCAATATTTATAGATCTTTTTCCACTTTCATCGTCCTTCAGTTTTGTGAATTACTTTTTTCCCCTTAAAATTCACAAATATCTGTTAAACAAATTTTAAAGCAGCTTACATAGAAATTATAAAAATAATTTAGTATTCAGGGAAGATTTATCACATTAGATTTTTTTCCCCACTAATTCTTTTAAAAAACGTTCAACATTTTTTAAGTTCCCTTTCTTTCATTTTCTCTATTATATTTTTCTGTAATAAGATTGCAAGCATTTTGTGAATCATATTTAAAAGTTTTACCATTTTTTCTCAGCATCTAAAATTTTTAATTGGATGACATTAATTTAATCCGAACAGATGAGTAATTTTTAAGATCTATACAGTGCCTTTTTTTGTTCCTTTCTATATTTAAACCTTTTAATTTGTAAAACGCGATTAATGGGCACTTTTATTATTATAATAGTGCATGAAAAATAATATGGCATTTCTTAAATTAATTATTCTTGTTTAAAAGAGCTTTAAATTTGTAATCATATGCTCGAGGTGTATGTTTTAAGTATAAATTGACCAAAATTTTCTAAGATTTCGCCTTATATGGTATAAAGAACTTAGAAAATAATACAATATAATTAAGAATAATACAATATAATTATATATAATTACTTACTCGCGTGCATACACACATATGTTTGTATTTCCATATGTGACTGGCATATCAATTCCCTATGCGATTAGAGAATTGCCGACGTTGTCTTGAAACAGCCGATAATTTCACAAGGTTTCCATTATTTTTACCTTTTCCTACAAGTGCATGCCGACATACACGCATGTGTGTGTAGGAATTGTTACTGAAGTATAAGCTAATGAAAAAGGAATAGTCATAAGCACAAATAGCTGAAAGAGAAATCCGTTTGACTAACGTTAGATTGCTGGCAATTTCGGAATCAATATTGTTTAAAGCTGAACCAAGTGACTACCACAAAACTTCTGTAGTCCTCAAAAGAGACTTCTTAGTCAATATGATCTATTTACAAAGTATGAAATCAATATGATCTATTTACAAAGTATGAGGCCAGATCATACACGATCTGGAAATGTGGAAAAATGCTGCAGAATGCAGTTGCACAGTCGCGCGAGGGGCTAGAGCAGTGGTTTCTAACAGGTAGTCCCTGGACCACTGGTGGTCCGAGAGAGCACAAGAAGTGGTCCATGAAATCAGTAGTGATTTTTAAAAAATGGTTTCATCGTTTTAAGCGACCGTGAATTTAAACAATTTTTTTTAAACTGGGAGCAAAAAAATTTTTAGTTCCCAATTTTTTGTTGCAATTCTAAAAATTCCTTTATTTTTTCCCCTTTCTAATGTTTTGAGTACGAAAAAATCTTTGATCTGCTTAAAATTTTCTAATATATTTTCCCTGACGCGGGCTCTCAGCATCACAGAAATTTTACAGCGAATAAAGGAAATGCAAGTTGAAAAACCTCGTTCAGTTTTTAAGTTTTCGTAGGCTTTTATGTTTCTATTTAGTTTCCTTTTACGTTAAATTTGCTTTAGTTGTTAAGTTTATTTGTAACTTTTTATTAAAGTTGTTTATCACAAATAGTTTGTTTAATCTGAAAATGAAACCTAATTTTCCTTCTAAAAGGATTGGTGGGAAGATGGTCCCCAATGATTTATTTTCGACGGGGGTGGTGGGGGGTTAAGTGGTCCATGATCAACAAAAGTTTAGGAACAACTGGCCTAGAAAATGCTGTAATCCCTCTCTCTGGAGGTTAAAGGGAAAAAAAATCCGCTGTAAAAAGTAGTACATTATAGCACTTGAAATATTATTAGCAATTCAATTGTTTCTCTTTAAACTTTCCTTTTAAAATAGATTTTTATCGCTCCACTGTTAGAGAACACATCTCACTACAGTAGTGAAACACTACATCAATGCAATTATTACATTCAGAATGTAATTGGATGCAATTATTACATTCAGAATTTACGTAAAATAAAAGTAGAACAGACGGATCATTTTTCAAGTAGAACGAGTGTTAACATCTCAACAAATTTTAAAACTGGGGTCACTGGATTATGTTTCTACGTGTAAAAACGCAATTTATTCTGGAAACTCTGTCGAATACATCGGAGAGATAATTAATCTTCATCGATATGTAATCGAACTGAATTGGAGATCAAGATATTTTGTTTCTGCTACATACTCTCACACCTACATATAATCTATATATATATCTATACCACCGACATTGCTTCTCCTTTACCGTACAAACGATTTAACGGCACATAAATGTCACCGATATCTAAATCTTTTAAGCGCTGGCTATCGGCCCACTAACTGTAATGACCGCTTCCAAGAACCGTTGATTTTGTTCAGTTTCACTCGTGGTGGACATTTACGACCACTTATTCTGGTCATTTTCTGCTTTCTCCTCGGATATTTCTGAAAGTGTTTCTTAAACGTATGATTTCGATATTTTTATAGGTTATATAATACGCGAAAAAAATGCTGCAAATCTTCAGTCTCTAACCACGAAATGTTTCGAAAACCAGAGAGCTTCTGTTTGGAACGTGCATTTAATTTCCCTTTTGCTTGTATGAAAAGGTTAAATATTTGTATGACTGGTGTCTACAAGTGTATTATACGTACTGGAATTATCTAAATTGTTACAGTCGGCCCTCACCTCTCTAGGGTATAACTGATAGCTTATTTGCATAGTCGCAAGTTTGCTATCAGTTATAAAGCAGGAAATATTTTTGGAGCTGTCCGGCAAACTGCTGTGCGAAAATTATTAAAAAGAAAGTCTGGTACCAGAAATTTTTAAACGACGCCTACCAATATTTCTATGGTGCCCGGTATAAAGGGCTTAAATCAAAAACAGTGATTTAAATATACCAAGTTATTGGCTTTTATACCAATCGCAGAACAATAATTTCGAGTCTTTTGTACAAAGAAATGTACTTTTGTATAAAAAATTGATAGACTTAAGCCGGACACCATAGATTTATTTTCGGCCATTTTTTTGTTCTTCAAATCGCCATAAAACGCAAAAATATATTTCTCGTGGAGTTATGGGTCTCATTATACTAAATGAGAGTCAGGCTTCAAAAATCTGGCTCCTTCGGAAGAAATATTCGTAGAATACTTAATGAAATACTAAATAATTTCTGCCTTTCACAAAATTTGGATTAAACTGGTTGTTAACGCAAATTTGATTGTTCTTCAAAAAGGTCAGTACTAGGAAATTTATTCGTCTCTTACCCGAAACATCGTAATCTTCTATGAAGAGTTTCAGAGTTTCCACTTAATCGTAATGTTACCATATTATGTTTGACGCATCCTATAAACTATAGGAAACTTTACGGAATGGTTTTTAATCAGGATTTCACTTTCCTGTTTTAAAAATTAAGTTGTCCTTTCTTGACTAAGAAAATACTTTTTTCTCATGTAATACTTTTTTCGGCTGGTAGTGGTGGGAGGGGGGGATTATATAAATTGACATAACACCTAATAATAGCAAAACAATTGTACAATATAATAAATGAAGCCAACTTACTCTTATGGTTTTGATGCAGCAAAATGTTAAACCAGAACCTCGTCAATCAATTAAAATATAACCATTTCTGTAAAGCAATTCTTTAATTACTTTTCCAGAAATAAAATTTTGCGGTCTGTCACTATTTTTGAAGATTGGAAATTTAAAAGAAAACGTTTCTCTCCGTTAATTAATGTTCGAGTTCGGAAAATTCCTAGATGCCATGTGTTTCTCTATATTTTAAAATTTATCTCCAGTTTTCATCAAGGCCTCTAATTGAGGTCGTGCTTTATCAACGAAAACGAAAAGTTAACTTATTATCTCTAGAGCTTTATCCCTTCTGTCAGTAGCCACATTGGTTTATGTCTGTATAATAATTAGGTTTTTTTTCCTGCTATTTATTAATCTATTTGCTTACATAAGTCTCATTCATATTTATAAAACATACGTAAATTGTGATTTATGTTTGTTTCGTGGTATTCTGAAATTTCCATAATATTTAGCAATGCGAAGTTACAAAGACGTTTTATTTTGATTGCAACGTGACTTAAATGTGAGATTCATTTTTATCACCACCCTGATGTGACTTCATATACAGCTTTGTTTCATATTCTCTGTTTTTATCAGCACGATATAATACTTTTCAGTATATATTCGCGCCTACACTCATACGTATTGCTCTTAGATCACTCACACATATCATAATGAATAGTCATAATCATAATTATAATAATTAGTTTTTTTCTGCTATTGATTAATCTATTCGCTTACATGAGTCTCATTCATATTTATAAAACAAACGTAAATGGTGATTTATGTTTTTTTTTGGTGATCTGAAATTTCCGCAATATTTGACAATGCGAAGGTACAAAGAAATTTCCTTTTGGTTGCAAGGTGACTTATTTTATAATTTTATTTTTTTCATAGTGACAATAATATTCCTATAATTTTATATCAAATATTTATGAAAATTCCTTTTGTCCTCATGCAACAGAGCTTAGAAAATTTTCAGAAGAATATTGAATAAGCCCACTAAGAATATATAAATCCCATTAATACTAAAAATAATATAAAAAAATTTCAGGTAGTCTCTTCTAACGAAACTACCGGGGGTTATATATATATATATATATATATATATATATATATATATATATATGTCAAAATTTTAACGCAGTTTGGTACTTTTCTGTTTAACTGTTTACCGCTTGTCCAAGGGATACACACTGGGTTTGGCACGCTGCCAAAGATTATAACTCGCGAGGTACGAATGGACGGTTTTAGCGTCTAAAATTTTCCTTTCCGGAGGACCGTAATGGAAGAACGTAATCCTACCTTAAAACCCACAGATATAAAAAATAATATAAAAATCCCACTAAGTTTAACACTCCTTTTTTTCAAACCTAGCTAAGTACAAGTAATTAATATACCATATGATGCCATCTTTGGATAGAAAATAATTCATTAGCTTGTTTTAATGAATAATTTTATACGAACGAGACATTACTTCCACTTACGCCAAACCCTTATGCAAATTGTTTTTTTTTACAAAACCATACTATTAATACATATCTAAATAATTAGTATATTTTATTCAGTTCATATAGAGTTCGGAGTGTTAATATTTTTACTCAAGGAATTGTTTTTTCATTACTCAGCTAATACAAAGATAACATTAAGTTTAAAAGAAAGATACTACGCAGGTATATTAAATGTGACATTGTAATAAGCATTATTATATATATATTAAAGTTGGGTTCTGAATAATTCGCTTAAAACAAGATATAAATATATTTATCGAGCCCACTCACCTGTTACATTGAATCGATAGCATTTACAACATGCTTAAAAATATTTACCTCTTGAATAAAAAGTTAAAAATAAACTCCAAATATCTTTTTGCGGGAAAATTATGTCGATGTAATTTATTCATGTAAGAAGATTAAACTTTTTAGTTAACTTCTTAAAATTTTCTTGAATTCTATTACATGAAATAAATACTTTTCTAGGGAGCTTCATAAAAATAATGCTCGGTTCTTAAACCCTTTAAAATTAAATTTGAGCTTTCAAATGTTGCTTTTTAAATCTCATGGTATTTGATTTTATTTCTTCTACCTTATCTTAATTGGTTTTGTTCAATATATTTTTATGCTGCGTTATTTTTTTTTACCATCATTCATTATTTGGCGTGCATAAAATAAATCACTGTTTGTACCTTTTACCGTTTTCTTCTTCATGGTTTTAAAATTCTCTTTGAGTTTTGCTATAAAATATTGATCGAGTTTTTAAATGGAGTTTCTGTCTGTTTAATGAAGGTTTAATTTAAAATAGCTATTAGTTATGTTTGGGAAATTAATTCAGCAAAATCTGCAGTTGAATAAATTCCTTCTTTTCCTAGTAAGCTTGTAGATAATTTATAGTGTACCAAGAAATTGAGATTTATGCATTAACTGGAAAGTTATCTCTTGCTGCTTTAGATGCTTTTTAGATGATTTAAATTTATTTAAAAACATACGCGATATTCTTTTTATAAAAAATTCATTCCACTAATGAAGCTGGCAATTGATTAAGAGTTTTATATTTCATAATAAACTTCCATTAAACCTGAATTTTTTGCAATCCGCAATTAACCTTTTAAACATAGTGTCCTATATTATAAAATAAGAACAAACTACGACAAGTTAAACAAAACCTTAAATTAATCTGAAATAATATTGACTATTTCATTCCGCAATATTTATTACATAATATATATATATATATATATATATATATATATATAATTTATAATAATATAAACAATTCAACATAAGCATAAAAATTAAAAAGCGGGCATAGACTGCCAAACAAATTAACTTAAAACCTACCCTAGCGTTGAAAACTTATAACTTTTCAATAAAAGATTGCGCAGTTGCAGCAAATCCATATATTGAAAAAGAACAGATATAACTAAAAATAACTAAACCAACAGAACAAGAAAATTATAGGAAAAATGTAGACAAAAAACAAACAGAAAACAAGCACTTAGGGCTCCACGCACCAAAGGCAAGATTCTGTAGTAGTGCCGGAAAAAACCAGAAATCGAGTTAACCGACTAGTCTCTTCAACAGGGAGCCTAACCAAATCAGTTACCTCAAGGGGAACTTTCTGAATAGGATGCAGGTATGACCAAAAAACATCCCAAGGCCTCGAGATCCCCATTGAACACAATTGGGATCTCGGGGCCTTGGGATGTTTTTTGGTGATACCTGCATCCTATTCAGAAAGTTCCCCTTGAGGTAACTGATTTGGTTAGGCTCCCTGTTGAAGAGACTAGTCGGTTAACTCGATTTCTGGTTTTTTCCGGCACTACTACAGAATCTTGCCTTTGGTGCGTGGAGCCCTAAGTGCTTGTTTTCTGTTTGTTTTTTGTCTACATTCTTCCTATAATTTTCTTGTTCTGTTGGGTTTTTTATTTATAGTTATATATATATATATTTATATGGACAAAATGTGATACCTAGAACCTAAACTCGAACTAGAACCAGAACCTTTTGAAACTTGAAGCACCAGTTGTTCCTCAAAATTGGATATTTATTTCACGTATCTTCATTATGCCACTTGGTACATGCTTTACGACAGTATTGATCGGCTATCAATTAGTAAATCTACTGTTATAAAATTGCTTCCTAAAAATATTTAATGGGCAGGAGGGTTTCCTGAATGTCATGTTTCGTTGTCTTTCCTTCCAGCATTTTACTTTTCAAAGAAACAATTTTATTTGTATGTCAAATATATTACAGCAAAATGTTGTGTTATACTGAGATATACTTACATATCCAAATTTCTGAATGCTTCATTTGAAATAATGCAAAGTTAATTCAGTTATGTGTAACTTAGCTAATTTTTACATCTATGCGTATTTTTCCTGGCAGTGGAAAAGGAAAGACTAATTTCTAATTCGGATTAGCCGCTTTGCTGCAGGCGAAGTCTGCATCTCATCAAATGTTTGACGTAGTGCTCACGCTAATACGTGATGGCAGTACATTCGGAGAACATATTGGATATAATTCACGGCTATTCATTGTTGGTATATGCAAAAAGAAATAACTAAAGGGACAAAATAATTAGAATGTAATAGAAAAAATAAGGAAGAAAACATGTAAGTTCTGTAAAGTAACTTGAGTTTGAGTTCTCTTTAACGCAGCCAAATCATGTTTATCTAAAAATAATTTTTAGATGAAAAATGCAGCGATGAAATTTTTACCGCACATGTCTGGAAATTCTGCCAAATGAAGTTAACACACTATTGCAAATGCTTTGAAAAAATAAAATTATATCAAGTTTAAATAATCATATTTTAATATTAAAAATATGACTTTAATATAAAAATTTACATTAAGTTACAATTGTTTACGATTTTTGCATTCATGAAATATAATTTTTCTAGCAAATAAATCATTATGTTTTCCATAATTTCATATTTCCTTCATGTATACAATATGTATATACACACACACACACACATATATATATATATATATATATATATATATATATATATATATATATATATATACATACACACACTTATATACAAAAGGTCGTTCGCACTTTATGGAAACGATTTTGATAGTTAAGTTTTATGCATAAATGCCGTATTTTATGTGTTGATTTGCTTCTCTCTGATAGCCATGGTTCTTGACACTAGCTCTAGGTCGAATTTTCCATGAAAGTAAATTTTTCCTTAGTACTGTCATGTCAGTTTTATCTCATTCCTCTTGGACCGTTTTCCAATCTTGGACCGTGTCCATTCGTTCAGTGTTCTTAGATGCCGTTTTCCTACGGCTCGTATTAAAAAACCGAAATCGCAAAAGTTCATTGGAGAAGAGTCAGGTAATTTTACAGGTATTTCATTAAATGGGATACATTTTATTCCTGTTCCTGATTCTTTCTTTGGTAAATCAGCGGCAGTTGATTTAGACGTGTGACTAGAGGCTTTGTCCATAAGAAGCTTAACTTTATCAATGTCCTTTCCATATAAGGCTATAATTTCTTCTTCAAAAATTGGTTCTAAAATATTCTGCTGATAGTAGAATGAATTAATTTTGGCTTTCCTTGAGACTTTTTCTATTTTTAATTTATCGTTGTAACAAAATCCTGCTACTATCATGATCTCCTTTGAGAATATTTCTGTACACTAACGTAGGCATTTCGTATGGTCATTCCCGTCAGTTGAGCAATAGAAAATTGATCTTTTTTTTACTACAGTCACTATAAATACATCCATGCCTCATCGAGTATTACCACAAATTTTTATTTTTCAGCAGCTAGGTGTTTTTCATATAATTTTGTACATTTTTTTCTTTCAGCAATATGCTTTGGCAAAAGCAGATGAACTTTAGGTTTAAACATCTTTTTTAATTTCAAATCTTTATAAATGATTTTACTTACAGTGCCAGAAGACATTCCTAGTTTCATTGCAATGGATCTTTGAGTCGGCGTATTTTCTTTTAGGATTAGAGACTTCATTTTCTTGATATTTACCTGCGTTCGAACAGTCTTAGGATGAAGTTTAGTGGTCATGTTTTCATTTTTACTTTCTGTTAGGCGTTTTTTCCCTTTCAAATTTAATATATTATAAATACTTATTTTTCAAATGCCATAACCGTAATTTTTACACCGCTTAATAATTTGTTGATGCGAATATTTCTCCCCGGAAAGTGCAGTTACGTAACCTTCGAGCCCTCTATCAATTTTAGGAGCCATTTTAAAAATAAATCTTTCATTTTGCATTCCAATCAAAGCAAAACAATAGCAGATGATTATTCTGAAGTTGCCAAATATTTATTTCAAAATGCAAACGCCAAAAACAAATTACAAAATCGTTTCCATAAAGTGCACCGACCTTCTGTATATATATATATATATATATATATATATATATATATATATATATATATATATATATATATATATATATATATATATATATATATATATATATATATATATAAGAGAGAGAGAGTGTGTGTTGCGAATTTTAAGGAAAATTAATCACCATAATAATTCGCATAAAAATTTAAAAAAACAAAATTTAAGAAAATCAGTGGTGAATACATGTAGTCAATAGATAATTCATTTTTTAGCATTAATTTTTGTTATACGTAAATACCATTTTTAAAGGCTATTTCGTCAGTCACGCAACACATAGCTCACAATAATAAGCCTTTTCTATGCCTCGATAAGAAAGCATAATGTACACAGAACTATACCGTATTTAAATATAATATAGACGTATGATATTTCTGATAGATGGTAACTATGTAATATAAAAATAACAACATAAATAGAAATTTTTAGTATTGTTTCTATGCAATACACCTGCAAGTAAAGTTTTTTTTTTCTTTTTGGTACAGAGCTTAGTTCTTCATTCCAGCTGTACCTATCGAAGGTATTGTTATTATTCTAAACGAAACAAGACAATATTGGTATAATAGTCTCTAAAATGAGATTTCTCAAAAGGAAAAGTAATAAAAGAGAGGCAATATTTGTCATGTTTCCAATAGCTTTTGATTTGTTTACCACGCGAAGTAGTTTTTTTTCCCCGTATTAGTTCCTGCTAAAAGTTCACTGTTCAATTTATACAACCAAAACTATAGATGAAAGGTAATATATATAAAAGTAGATTTTTAGTTATGTTTATACAGGTTTGTTTATGCCATTTTTCTCTGATAAGACTACATAAAAAAGTTTCTTGCAAAATTCAGATATAGCTGTAAAGATTTAACATTTTTTTTGGGGGGGGAGGGGGATTTTTATTGAGTTTTACTTACTTTTTATATAATTTAGTATATAGTATCTGTTACTCCAGAAGTATTTCATCAAAACTTTACTACGTAGCCAGCCGGTGAAAGAAAATTGATGAAAGTATATTAAATCTTAATGTGTCATTCTTAGGGATAGGTAATTTTCGTATTTATGAAATAGATGCGAATAAATGCGAAATTTGCCGATATCAGCGAATAAATGCGAAAATTATTTTTTTACTAGTTTTCGATGAAAACTCGGTGATAAACGGCTTTTAAAGTGAAATTAGGTAATAATACTAATAGTTTATTAACATAATTGCTTATTTAAGACCATCCACGGTCTTTAACTGAGAGATCTCCCACTCTAAATTTGCTTATTACTTATTGCTAAAGACTTAAGGAAGAGAATGTGGAGACTACTACAATGTTAGCTTTTAACTAAGAATTTTGATACTTACCCATCCAAGTAAGTAAAATTGTAATTGTTTTAAATAAATGCGAAATTTTTGAATTTATATATATATATATATATATATATATATATATATATATATATATATATATATAATTTTTTTATTTTTCTGTGAATAAATGCGAAATTTTATATATTGTAATTTTTTTTGTTGCGAAATTTCGATATATTTTATGCGAAATTTACGTACCCCTAGTCATTTTAAATGCCAATTTCGACACGTAGATATCTATTTTTTTTTAAATCTTGTTTTAAGTAAATACATCATTTGATTCACATTATTTAGGTTAGAAATGATCTTAGTAAATCACAGTAAAAAATTGTCTATTATTTCCTGTTCATTAATATCTTCATTTTTATCTTTTTTGTGAGCCTTCAAAAAATATCTGATTGTTTCTAAGAATCTTAGACCAAATAAAAAAAAATTGCACTTTTCAGTTGTGTACTGAGAAATACTATTCCTAAATCTTGAATTTGAATGAAACCGGGCTCTTATTTCCTTTCTCCAGTATCAGATGAAAAGAGGTTTAATTCACAATTATTCCTGATCATCAGTTAGCATTGTAAAGCTTCATTCTAGGAGAGAAAAATTCATGGTTACTTGTGCGAAGGGGCTAAGGAAGTCATTGTTCTATATTATCTTACAGTTAAAAAACAAAGATTGAAAACTGTCAGTTAAAATATTAAAAAAATCTCTTTGGAATAATTTGAAAAATGTAAATAACAATGTGAGAAGAATGAACAGGAAGGCACCCTAAGTGGTTGTTCTTAAACAACGAATGGTATATGTAAGGATTGTAAATCGAAATGTGTGAGATCCTTACATCGCTGGGATAATTAAGATGATGGATTATTAGTCTCGAGGTTTAGATGTATGGGTTCTGACCCCAGTGTTGGGCGGTCATTAGAAATCATTAAGATTTTTTGTCGTTTTGTAGCACTTACCAATTTTTATAGAAATCATAACATGAAAGGCCTAGAAAAGGTTACTAATGCCCCCTGGTTGGAGGTTCAATTCCCAAGGTTCTAATAGGCTATTGGGCTGAAAGGGGCGGCTCCCGTTTTGAATTAGCACCACAAGGGTAAGAGTCCGACTTGGCTGAATGACCGGTCTCGTAATTTTGAACCGAATCAAGTGACGAGACCTGAACACTTGACCCCGCACCTCCAGAAGTAAATTTGAGAACCTGGAGGACATTGCAGCCACGGCCTATTTTACGCGCCCGGCCACCATTAGTGAACACGGCGGTGGATTTGCAGTAACGAGCATCGAACCAGGAACGTTCAGATCTCTGGCCCGCTACTCTTGCCAACTGGGCCACAGCGCCAGAGCTTTATGTTTCATTTCCATAAATGCTTACTGTTGATAACAATAATATTACATTTACAAATAACATATTTCAGAGAGAGATTTGCTGATTATTTACAAAAGTTGCAGATGTAAGAATTCGAAAAATATGACTGAATTATATACTTTCAAAACTGCATGACACTATCGAAGCATTGACCGAAAAGTCTCAAGAAAATCATATGGAAAGAAAATAATCAATCTTTATAGATCAATCTCTCTCACTCTCTCTGTATATATATATATAATATAATATATATATTATATATATATATATATATATTTATATATATATATATATATATATATATATATATATATATATAATATATATATATATATATATATTATATATATATATATATATATATATATATATATATATATATATATATATATATATATATATATATATAAATGAAAAAAAATCTTTCTCTTTCTCAAGTAAAACTGCGAAACAGGACGTCATAATACAAACGCTTTCCTACGCTAGGGCCAGTTCAGTTCTGTCGTAATAACTTTCATCCAGGAACCAAATTTCCTATTCCTGCTGAAAACTAAAGCGATAAAAGCTGCAATAATTATTTTCATGGAACTTATTAAGAAAGCTCTTCAAGTTACCTTCATCAACATCGGAATAAATGAATAAATTTAAATAATCAGTCACTGAATTATATTTCGAATTAGTCATTGTGCATGAAATTAGTTTACGCAAGGAAATGAAATCGAAGACGCGCAGAAATGTCATATTAATGCACTTAATTTGTGCACAACTATGTGAATGGGTACGTAATTAATTGACTCACTTCTTTAATTCAGTTGCCATTAATGCTGATTCGTTATTGTAAAGACACACACATATACATAGATGTCCCAGTATAAGTTGCAGCAGCATAGTGATGTAGAGTTTTCATTAAATTTATAGTGATAACTTTAAACTAAGAACTCAATAGTATTTTTAAATTAAGATTTTACTGAAAAAAAATTCACTTAAGGGAGTTCATATTTTGGTATAAACTCCGAAACTTTTGTGTTCATTAAATTTGTCATATGAATTTTATACTAAGGTTATTTAACTTATGATTTTATAATAATTTATATAAAGAATTTTATTGTAAGAAACACACGTACATAGAAAGTTCATTATAAATTGTAACAATGTCAACCAAACTTTTAGTTTTTATTAAATTTATAATAAGAAATGTCTAGTACGGGTTTTTTAGGATTTAATATCAAGAAGCATTCACCTTAGTTTGTAATTCTTTGTGACAAATAGTGACACTTTTTTCCTTAATCCAGAGGAAAAACTTTTATATAAAGATTTTTATAATTTTTTATAGTAAAAATTATATTATATGACACATATACCTATAAAAGACCAATGTAAAGTCTAGGGAAGTGAAATATACCTTAGTTTCCATTGAATTTTTGTGGATGTTTTTCGGGTTATTTTCTACATATGATTTGATGATTTTACTGTCGGGAGTAGAATACATACTTATAACATCATTTGATTAAGAATTTTAGGAACACTTATGATGTATAAAAATAAAGTGCGTATTTTATCCTACAGATTCTCAAACGTTTTTCATGCAATTACCTTTTATAAACCCTTTAACATACAGTTAAAATGAAATTGGAACTATTAAAAAAATATGTTTTTAAATACATCTTAACCTAAGAGTTTTGTTAGCATTGCAAAAAAAGAGGAAATTTACATTCCGAAATAAATTTTACTCTTTAATACGGAATACATATATAATTATATTTCTATAACATTTGTTTTACAGGCGCTCTAAAAGTGAATTTAACCGAGGTAAAAATCTTGCCGTCTCAGACAAGTCAATATTTACAAAGACACTATAAACAAAATCCGTATCCCAGACGTCTTTGAATGGCAAGGGGTTAAGTCTAAGATTTAAGTATATCCCCACATAAAAATTTCCTCAAATCACTAGTTTCCAAATAACATCTGCTATAATTTGTTAAGTATTGTACTTAAACAAAATTTATTCGCAGTAAAATGATTCATATGTTATAATGGTATTTAAAGGGAATAAATTTTTTATGAAGACAGGAAAATCATAATGCAAAAAAGAAATGTGTTTTCAAATGTTATGTAATAAAAGTTTATATTTAGCTCTGATTTATAGCAGTCATTTTGGGACATTCAAGTGGGTTTTCAACTGGCAAAAAAATATTAGCTAGTGGTATATTAATCGTTTACTTACGTCATGGAAGTTGAACCAAGTTATATAATATAACTAAATTTTCCTTCAAAATAATAATAACAGTTTGTCAAGTTTAAGGGGAAATTTTTCCTCTCACGTATGGTTCATTTTGCCAATTTTTCCGTCGGAGCTGCTAGGATACGCCCAGGGTACGCGAACTGCAATTTGAGAACCACTGGTTTATCAATATATTCATCCTGTCCTTACAATAATAAAGCAAAATATTAAGCATAACTTTTTTCATTCCATAGAAATTTGTTTTCTCAATTTTTAAGATTACCAATAAAATATTTTTTAAAAGTTTAATTTCGAAAATCTCTATTAATGTCATATTCCTTCATGCCATAAGTTTCAACTGATCATTATGTAAATCTAACCATTGTTCAGTAAGACGTGTAATAAACAGAAGCCTTTAAGTTACATCTTTATTATGTTAATGATGTAAATTATTTTAATAGCATTATTAAAATTTATAGCTGTATAATACTGCATTCATTAAAACTGGGGTGTTATATATGATTTTTTATTTTAAACTTTTCATCTACGCTTTTATTTTTAAGCCTACCGTATATTTTTCTCTGCATCTTTTTTCTTCTAAATCCACCCCCCATTCAATAAAAGTTCTCGCTGCTGCCACGGGCATGGAGAAAAATTAATCTAAAACTCCTGACAATATCCAGGTATTTTTCGAGCTTTGAGATTTAGAATGAGGCACACACACAATTGCTGCGTTCAGCAAAATACCTTCCACGTGGGATAAACAACTCCTTTTTTTACGGCTTCTCTATAGGACTGTTTCCAATAAAGAACTCGGATCATGGTCCAAAGAGTTTACTAGACATTTTAACCCGAAATTTCAATATACCCTAGTGCCCTAGTACAATAGAGAGTCGCGTAGTTTGTACTTGACAGAGTCCTTTTATGAGAGTTCCGGATCGTTGCAGAATACAAGCAACGCTACAAACGGGATATGCGACGCATAAGAGGATCTAGATGGCTTTGCGTAGCAATAAATGAACGAGGGAAATTCTAATACACGAATATATTTAAACGAGGCTGGTTTTAAAATTAATAATAGGAATACGAGTTGCAGAAATAATTACGTGTTTTAGTCAAAAAATATTTTGGAATCCCTGAATAGATTTGCGTTTTAACAGGTAATCAGCTGCGACATCGAATAAAACTGTCATCCATAACATTAAATCTCCAGTAGTAAATCACTGTAGTGCACCAAGCCAACCAATAAAAGATAAAACACTTCAACATGGGGTGCAAAAACAATCAGTAAAACTGGAATACTTTAACAAACAACATACTAAAAACAGTTGAAACTTGTTTAAAATAAAAAGGTAATAGAGAAAACAGATGATTCGGAGTATTTTCAATATAAAAAAAACAACACTGAATAATGTAAATATTTTTAATCAAATGTCATAGGTAATAGAGGAGTGTAATATCAGCTAGCAATTTATAAATAATGTACCTCACCAGTTTAAAGTAGTTTATTCCTAACTTATTTTGATATTTTTACATAAATGACAAAGGAGGTTAGTTAGTCATGATGCAGTATATTGAATTAGCGCTATATTATTTATTAATTAATCTACTTTTTGTAGACATATAAGATACTAAATTTAATAATTAATTTGCATACATAATAGAAATTCTTGTTAAAATCTAGTAAAGAAAATCTGCCTAGCTTTTAAAAACTAAACTAGGATTGTGTTTGTATAATAATGCGTGTGTTATGGAGGTAATAAAGTCTATTTCCTGTTTATGCTTAATACGTATAACCTCTCTGTTACATTTTTATTTCACATTCTGTGTGCAAGTAAAATAATTTAACATTATTCCAACGTTATTAAAATTCGAATAAATATACAGATCATGGCAGAGTTAGGTCGTGTTCCTCTCTGGGCTGTCTTTACGGCGGCTAGATGAAAGAATATAAAAAATATCAGCCTGGGTGTAGAGTGGAATCTGTTTAAAGTAAATAATATGTGTGTGGTCTGTGGAACGCGATATGAAAATAGATATAAAACCTGCTTAAAGTGTCACTTAAAAAATTGAGATATCTTCCTAGAAGCCATAAAATGTATCTTTTCTCTACGAACACTATGCAATGGAAACTTCGTATTGGGAGAGTAGATGTTTTTTATTTCAAATTTTGTACAGAAAACTTGATACGAAATCGCGCACTATTCCTAAAAACACTAAGTCCATTTTTGAGGTGATCATTAAAATTTAAAAGCATTTCTAAATGTACAAATTTTATAATTCACGTACTCTCACTTTCGAAAACAACAACGCTAGGCTGTATTAAAATTGAATTCTAAGTAAATGCTGGGACATATTTTCAAGTATTATTTTTAAAACTATTCATTGCAATGAATATTTTTGTCTTAACTGCAGTGCCGTAAAGATTTATAATGTTTCCCTTAAATAAAATTAAATCTAGCTGAGTAATGAATTTAGATAAATTAATTAAAATTATTAATTTTTAAGCATTTATAAACGTTATTCTGAATAGCAAAATTTGGAATGTGTGAACAACTAAATTTTGTTCTTGGCTTAAAGTTCTGAATAATATTTAATTAGGAGCAAATTTTCGGGGAATATTTCGAATTTTTTGTCTCACCTCCTAAAAAATATTACCTTAATTAGGAGTCCTATAAGGCACCTGTGTATTGGTGTTTTTAGTTATCCGCGATAGCTCCCTGTAGGATAATCATTCTTACTTTAATTTAACTTAGAGATTAATTTAGATAATATAAACGCTACGAATTCGTAGAAGTGAAATTCTTAATGCAACTTTCGGAAAATGTATTTCATCGACTTAAGATGTGTTCCTTTTTATTATTCTTTATTTAATCTCATGGACTATTTCGAGATAGAAATTTTTTTTTCATGAAACTATTTGACAGTTTTGGGCAAACTGACAAGTTTTCTGGCTAACCAGTTTAATACTAATTCAGTATATTGTATTGTCAATATGAATATTTTTTATTGTATTCTTCTTTACATTTTTGTTAGTGCACTGTAAAACTAAAATAATGACGTATATTTTAATTGTTTTTTTCTTTTTATAGGTAAGTCCCATAATGCCTACTGCTCTATATTGTCTTTCTTTGGTAAGAATTTTCTGTGATTTTTTTTCTTTTTGTCATTTAGTGTAGTCATTGACGATAACAAACAGATAGTTGACTCTGGCTCAAACAAAATATTATAAAAATGAGTTTTTTCGCTAAGTCACGGGACTAACTAGACAGCTATGAATGACTAATCTGTAGAAATGTGTAGATTGAATTTATTTAGGATAAAGTTAAATAAACTATTTATGATAGAATATGTGTTGTAAATCCCCCTAAAATATACTAAGACTATGTATTGTAAATTATCCAAAATTAGGAGGATTTGGGGAGTGTTTGTAGAATTGCACCCATGCCTAAAAGTCAAATTCGTCCTAGAATTAATAAAAATTAAATAAGAGAAAAAATATGAAATATTTACGTCTAATAATGATCGGAGATCAGTTTCATCAATTATAAAATAATATCGGAGATTTTAGTACTGTGTACTTTGCAACTGTGTCAAATTACAAACCTTTTAATTTATCATGTAGTACCACTCGATTCCAAGCCCGAAATAGTGATAATGACGTAACATTATTAAATCCTTAACAGTTCCCCAAATAGTATGCAATCTTTTCTTCGAAGCAAAACCGAAGAAAGGGCGATTTTTAAATTTTGGCTTTATAAATATTATAAATATAGATGAAAAGAACCATATCATATGCGAGTTCGTGGACAGTCTCTAAAGTGCGTTTTGATTTAATTATCTCTTGATGTGCTCACTTCCTCTGATTTTTTTTATCTGAACTAAAGAAGATAGTTTTTTACCCTGAAAAGACCATTAAATTTGAAAACGCTCCATGTCTTCTTCATTTAGATCTAAATTAAATCGTCGTAATTAAAAGAACTAAGCATACGTGTAAATGGAGAAGATTCAGTTTTTTTAATGTGATATGTATACTTTTTATGACTTATCTAATGAAAAGCAGTGAAATAATATCCGCACCATATTAAACTGCTACCCCCTTGATGTTTACGTATTCATTCATCATAATGTAGACAAGCCTAAAAAAAAGAGACCGGATATGGCCTGCATGTGTGTCATTGACTTGATGAAGTTGCCTTACCTCAGCTGTTTTAGTACACTTCATATGGCTATTTCGCACCACAGAAAATCGCCGATAGGGGACTTGTCAATACCGGCGTCATAATGTTTTATATAATTTATATTGACACTAAGCTTAT
>OU015493.1:88942356-89102356 GCA_907164885.2 Dolomedes plantarius | reverse complement strand
ACACCTTTCGTTTACCCATCGTGAAAAGTATGACTGAAACGTATTGCTTCCAATATATAACGCTTTTTATGTCTACTGCGCATGTCACGTTTATTGGTTTTATGCAAATTTTTGTCACATTACTTCAGAATAGCCAATGACATTCTGAAGTAATGTGACAATTACGTTATGCTTTTGTTTATCATTATGTATGAAATTTCATTCACTTTAATGAATATGAAAGAAGTTTTTGTTAAAAAACCATGTTTTCATAAATAAATTTCCAACAGTGTATATATACATATATAAATAAATAAATAAATAAATATATATATATATATATATATATATATATATATATATATATATATATATATATATATATATATATATATATATATATATATATATATATATATATGTTTGTGTGTGTATATATATATATATATATATATATATATATATATATATATATATATATATATATATATATATAACGGAAAGTGATAGTTTAAAACGTGCTAGAAAAAATATGTAGAATAAATTGTCTTGTACGTTTCATTGCAATGTTATTTTCGAGTAATTTTTAAATTCATATTCAAACATAAGAAGGGCTTTTGCTGTTTAATTTGTATCGAACTATTTATGATGTCTAATATGCATTATATATTGTCTCTTACGCCTTTGCAATAATAGCTGTGATAATACTTGCATTTTCCAAATTTTTTTCCCTTATGCGATGAACCGAGAGTATTCATCATTTTCTTAGTCCTTAAATTTATTTTTAGGTATTTGTCCCCAATTTGCTTATTCTTTTTATTATTAATTTGTTTAATAAATATTGAACTTTACTTCTCGTTGGAGAGATTTAATTCTAGGCACATTAAATCAGTCTCTTTTTCCTCATTTAAATGTCTTTCTGAACGTGAATCCAATTAAAGTTTATGGAGCACCTAAGCGATCACATAAAGCTTATGTGTACTACAGAGATTGTTAACCTTTATTAATTAGTTTATTTAATTCTATTCAGTGGAAGGGAGAAAATTCCATTCTCTTGATTCAAACGTCCCCCTTTTTTAACGTAAATATTTTAATTAAAAAATACTGTTTCTGAAAGCTTAACTCTTGTTTTCCTTCTATTTCATTCCTTCATATATATATATATATATATATATATATATATATATATATATATATATATATATATATATATTTATTTATTTATTTATTTATATATATATATACATACATAGACACATATATGTATATATCCATACACACACACACATATATATATATATATATATATATGTGTGTGTGTGTGTGCGTGTGAGCGTGTACAAAATCTTCCTGATTTATTTATATATAAACGTTTTAATGAACTATGTAGCTTCAATTTTCTATGTTCTGTACATTATAATGGCCAGACTGTCTCAAATTTTCATTCCCATGTTTCTTCTGTCATCTTGAGATCAAATATACTCCTTTGGGAAAAGGAACCCGGAACTCCTGATTATCTATTGGCCTAGTGCAATGCGGAACCATGGATTTATAATTTCCTTAATGAGACAAACAATATATTCGGGTCAATTCATGTGATTTGCCGGAACCCGTTGTCTTATTAACTTCCAGCTGCGTCTCATGCTTTTCTTCAACAGAAGGAAAATTTAAGCAAAATTTTCCCTTGGTCATTTAGGCTATTAATGCTATTTGTTGTATTTTATGATTATTAACATCAGATTGTTTTGTTCTATATATGTTAGTTTTCATGAAGTAAGTTTAAAACAAACTACATATTTTAACCCGACGTTAAAAGACAAAGAAAAGCATGATAGCCCAACCACGCTGTCAGTCAAATGTTTTAGATATTACTTTCTGCCATCTAAACATATGGCGCGCTTCTCAAGATATATTCCAGGAGTATAACAACGACAATGAGGAGATTCAAATCCCAGCCTTCAGAAAACTGAAAGGTTCTTTTGTAAAAGTATTAGTTTACATTCTTTTCCCTTGCGTGCTGTGTGCTGAAGATTCGAAGAACTATGACGCTCTAAAGCTACGACTTTTCAATTTTTATTTCTAGAAACCTCTTCTTATTTTCCCTCTTCAAACATTTAAAATGGAGGCTTCCAAGGGACGACGTTCGTTAAGGAGCATGCTCAATCATGAAAGCAGAAAATTTGTCAAAAGTTTGGGGAATTTTTGACTGTTTATGATAATTTGGAAAAAAATTATTTATAATTTTCTTTTATTTACCGGTAGTTTTCTTTACGCCGCCGGAATAATGCATGAATTATTGAATTCGGGAAAGAAATCTAATTCTACCATTAAACAAAATTTTAACAGCTAATATTGTAATTATTTTTGTTTAAATTTCTGTGACGTTAATACATGTTTCAAACCAAAATCATTCTATGCTATGATTAAGCGATACTACACTTCCTATTCTAAGTATTCTCTTTGTAGGTGTTCTCTAAGAATTCATGGGTTAAATTCTTGTGAACTAATGCTTTTACAAAAGAAACGTCTTGGTATTTCAAAACAGCATAAATTTTAGCGAGTTTGCATTATTTAAGTTGTTTTAGAGGTATAAATTATCGTTCATTATTTATACATTTTAATCAATGGTACATTTTAAAAAAGCTTCAACTATATAGAATGCACTTTTTTTACAAGTGTCATAGAAGTCTTCAGATTTTATTATATTAAGGAAAATAATTGTTATTCTGTTAAATGCAACAATAATTTCTCTAAACTGAATCAAAATTATTTTCTTTAATTATTATTGCTCTGTTAAGAGAAATAAATATTATTCTTCAAAGTAATTGTATTACTATGATAAGTGCAGTAATTATTTCTCTAAACTGAGTAATAATAATTTTTTTAAACATAGGGTGTCCGGGCTAAAAGTATCCAAAAGTTATGGCTTATATTTACGGAACTACCCATTAGAATTTTTTTAAAAATTATTTAAATAGAAAAAAACCTCCCAGCAAGTTTTAATATCTATGATAGATTTCGATCATAGTATCACAGCTTTTGGTGTGTGCACCTTTTGTAGCACGACAATCGTCTAAATGGTAATCCAGTTCTTTTCAAGTGTTTCGTAGCATATCAGGAGTTATTACATGAACTGCTTGAATGATACGCTTCTTCAACTCATCCACAGTTTCATTTTTTTGTTTATACACAATGGATTAAATGAATCCCCAAGCAAAAAAGTCTAATAACTCCTGATATGCTACGAAACACTTACAAAGAACTGGATTACCGTTTAGACGTTAGTCGTGTTACAAAAGGTGCACACATCGAAATCTATGATTGATATTAAAACTTGGTGAGACGTTCTTTCTATATAAATACTTTTTTTATAATTCTAATAGGTAGTTCCGTAAAAATAAGTCTTAACTTTTGGATACTTTTAGCCCTGACTCCCTGTATTACTCTGTTAAGAGCAATTTTTATAACTGTTAAGAGTAAATATAGTTAAAGAGAATGTTAATAATTATTAATAATTATTGTTCAGAATATTAATGTTGTTGAGGAAAGTAAAACTATGAGTAAAGTAATTTTTAAATTTACTACATACTTTAACCCAAAGTTTAAAAGAAGAGATAATCATGATAATCTAAATCCGCTGTCGATCAAATTCTTTAGATATTACGTCTTGCCATATAAGTGCATTGCGCTCTTCTTTTGGAGAAAAATACCGATAATATATGCAAAAGCTTCAAACCAATAAAACAATTCGTGACATGACATCCAAAATGAATAACTACTCAAATTAGAAATCCTATGCTTTACGTCCTCAAAATATAGTTAGCAGTTTTAGCTTAGATGGAAATAACAAAATATCACTAATCAGGTTGCCTGCTACCTCGTTAAATATTGAAATGCAAAAGCATATAAACCAACAGTGCATTTCAAACAATGTTTGCACTTGTCACCTCCCGCGTAACGTTCGGTAAAATTGGAACGTCATACATCAGACGTGACATACAAAGGATAAGGGTTAATTGCAAAACTTTTATTTAGATGCAAATTGTAACAGAAGAATTTTTCGGGCAATATTTTACGTTTCTCTAAAATTTCGGTACTCATAAGTAATTTTGATTCCTTCAGAAATTTTATGCACTATAAACTTGTAGAGTTTTAAATACATACCTTCATAAGTCAGGCAATGTTGTTTAGCTAAGACTGCAGTCTCTTCTTTCTTTTAACACTGCGCTCTTTATTTATGTCAAATTTTCTATCCATTCATATTAGTTCGTCGTCTTGAAATAACTAGTAGTTCTAATAATGTTGACACTTCTGCTGTAATTGAAATGGTAATTTCGTACGAAACTGCCGGATGAGTTTGATCACAGGAATCAATTCAGTTTGAGATTGAAAAAATTTAGCAAATATCATTACTCAAAAGTTTTCTCATTAACATAGGTTAACCCTGGTATAACGTCTGATAAATTAGTGCTAGTATAAAAATATTCAAAAGGTTCTGACGCGTTTTATCTCTTGTGAGCCACAGTCTGGGATGGATTACATTATTTTCATTTTCTAACTCATTTTTCTTAAGTTAGCTTTCCAGTCGCAATCCTTTTTATAAAACCATTATCATGACGACTCACATAACCTTCAATCGAGTTCAACCGAGATGTAAACGGTGTTATGATAATAAGGTAAAAAACAAGACCTAGTAGCTGTTAAAGAAAAAATAACGAACTGAGAGGATATTTGGGGAATGGTAGTCCAGTAGAAACAAATTGAGAGGATATTTGAGTAACGGTAATCCAGTCGCAATCCTTTTTTCAAACCTTTATCATGACGACTCACATAATCTTCAATCGAGTTCAACCGAGAAGTAAACGGTGTTATGATAATTTGGTAAAAATGCAATAACTAGTAATTGTTAAAGACAAAATAACGAATTGAGAGGATATTTGGGGAATGGTAGTCCAGTAGAAACAAATTGAGAGGATATCTGAGTAACGGTAATCCAGTCGCAATCCTTTTATCAAACCTTTGTCATGATGACTCGCATAATCTTCAATCGACATCAACCAGGAAGTAAATGGTATTACGATAATTAGGTAAAAAGCAAGAACTAGTAGCTGTTAGAGACAAAATAACAATCGAGGGGAACTCAGGCGATGTCCGGGTTTAAAAACCGCGTGTTCAACTAGCTAGTTAAAATTTTAACCTTTAGAATTTAAAGTTTAGTTGAATCTTCACTAAACTTTAAATGCGATAGATGTGATCACCTCAAGGGAATGAATTGTAGCAACGAATCGAGTGAGAGAGTTCTAAATTTTTAGTTTTAATATGCCCTTCAGGTGTAAACTTAAGTTTACACCTGAAGTTTACACTGTAAACTTAAATAAACATGTTCACTGATTAAAGTTTGTCTTCTAAACCCTAGATCATAGGGCAGTAACCTTTATGAATTTGGGCAAATAGTTTTTTTCGGTTGAAGACAAACTTCACTAGGCGCATGAAAGTAAATGCGAAAAATTTGATGTAAGGAGATTCGAGAAATATTAAGACTACAAAACAGAGATATACACTAAACATTATCCGAATAATTATCAGAATAATAGTAATATCAGAATCTTTAGCTACTTTATCTTTGACTGCATATTTATGTTGTTCATTAATTGTTCTAAAATATGCAAGAGATCGGAGATCCTTTCGCTTACCCTCATGACACTATACGCGTGTTCCCAAGTGTTTAAAGAAATTTAAATCAGAGAAATGCGTGGCCTTGTTTGATTTCAAATTTCAGTTCTTTCTCTAATAAAGTATCGTTAAAATTTTACAGGTGTTTTCCCCTCAGAAAAATATCGCGAGGTTATAAATATGTATAAATATCCATTGGTATGCGAAAAAACTAAACTTTTCCAGATATAAATTTGCATATAGGAGAAGTTAGTATGTTCTAAATCTGAAATCAAATATGTAAAAGAGGAACCCCTCAATTCATAAGTTTCCTTTTAATATGTAAATGTTGTATAACCTGTGGAACATGCTATTTCCTTGCTAACGTATCTCCTCTTTTATAATGTATTCTTAACAAAACATACTTTTGCGACAACAGGAAATAATCTAAATAAGATTGCAATCCCTACCGATGTTCTTCGACATCGTTCAAAGTAAATATCACAGATACAGGGGCTTCTTCAAAAAACGATTCGATATTTCTGCGCTTAGCATCGAAATCGGACAAATATGTGAAGGAACGGGGAAAAAATCAATGAAATATCGTGTTTTCTGTCGTTTTCGACATTTTACTTTCGTTTCGATAATAAATAAATAAGTGAAATAAAATTTCTCTTTCCTCATTCAGATCTTGGAAATCTCTTCTTTTTTTTCCACCCAAAATTCAATAATTTTGATCAGAGTTTGTGGCTGGGGATGAGTAGTATCTTTTTTTTCCCCCTTCTCCAAATCAACACTGGGTAAATAGAATTGACTTCGCCTTAAGGTCAATTTCTCCCCAGCTCACGAGTGGTTGCCGAACCGGAAACTGATTGAACAAACAAAAAACGTATCAGGAACTGTCAGAATTTCAATTTCTTCGAATGGCATCGATTAAATTAAAACTGAAAATTACTGTTGTAAAGTTTGGTTTCGAAAAGGGAACAAAATACAGCTGCAAATACATCTTTGCCTTTTTAATGTAATGTAACAGTATAGCGTAACTTTTAGAAATGAGACAGTGATTTTAAGATCGATTCACTTGATTTTATCAAGTCCATAAATTGTTCCGAATTGCTCCTCAATTATTATTAGGCTCTCATTAGATAATTCTTTCTCAAAATCTCTATAACAGTGCCTTTATTTGTGGAAAAAGACAGATGAACTGAGGTTGAAAAGGCAGTTCATATTTCTCCGTTATTACTATATCGGTAATGTTTTTATATTCATAATAAATAAAAGGATAATTGATTAAAGTTCAACACAAGTACTCCAGTCAGTAGCATAAAAATACACATCTTATTTTTTTATGAATGAAGTTCATCAGTATGTATCAGTTTTGATTTAATGCCATATAGATATCTCCTGTATATTTCGTGATACATCACAAATATTGTACTTCCAAACAATGGAGACAAACCTGTATACAAGCTGCTTTGTAAATATCTATAGTAACTGCAAATTCGCATTAATCAACATCAGTCAACTTAATAGATAGCGTTTTCTCTAAACCTGTAAAAAAGCTATTGAAAATAACATTTCTACGCATCGCCGAGATTGTTCAGTTGGAGGAATGCCGACCTTGGAGTTAACCCTTAATTTTGGACCTAGACCATGTGTGCGCTCTTTGAGTAATTAATTTATCTGCCGCTAAACTCTATGTTCTATAAAGATATTTCTGCTCTCGCGAGAAGGAAAACTTTTGAACGATAACTATAAATTTCAGCTCATAAATATCATACTACAGGGATTATAGAGATTAAACAGTAGAGGTTAATGTTATGAAATGTCATAGTTATTCGTTTTCATGAATGTACTCAATCTCATTTCTCTCAAATAAAATCTATATAAAGGTCTGGCATATCTTTTTCCTTTAAATTAATAAGCTCAGTTTCATATATTTTGGCTATTTTGTCATTATTGGCGAAATTAAGTAAATTTGGACTAGTAAAAATAAAAACTTCCAATGGAAAATATAGATAGGGCTAATTGTAATTTGAAATGCAAATAAGATTAATTTATCAGCATTACAGAACGTTCTCTGAGTGTGAACTTTCAATTCATAACTCTTCATTTATAATCAAATCTTCTTCCTCTATTCTTTAATTACTCTTCGCGGATATTTCCATAACCAATTCTTATCAGGAATTTTACACCCTTCCGTACGAAATTTTGGTTCCGTTACTGATCAACAGAAACGAAACGTGCTTGTAATAATAAACTGCAGTCTTAGGAAAATGAAATATAAAATATTTGATCAAATATTCAGCGAGAGTAGAATGTATTGCGGAAGGCTTCGGAACTTAAATCTTCCTTTTGCAAAGATTTATGAAGAGTGCTCGAGAAGATTAGTTTGGCGACGCCAGCGATAAAAACTATCGCCAAGCTGCGATTTCTTTCCACTTACAGCAAGATTTCCTTCTTGGGGGAGGCTTATAGAGATCCTGACGCAAAAACAAGGAACTATATATTCATCTCCGTTTTTATTTCATTCATTCTTTCAATCCTTTTTTCTGAATCAACAATCGGTCCGTGGGGGCAGATAGAGAGGAAAAGAAATGGAAGTAAAAAATAAAGAAAACTTATAGAACAAGAAATACATAGAACACAAAAATTGAAATTGGATGCTAAGGTTTTTATTTGTACTGCCGTAGAGTTTGTCGAATATGGAAAGAAAGTCGACGGGAAACGTCTGGAACGCAAAATAGGTGCACAAACCGCCAGTTGCACAAACAAGTAGGTAACCTTAGGGCTAGGAAGCAGAGCAGGAAAAACAACAACTAGAGAGGAAATCACAATTTATTCGCTAGATCTGGCGTATTGATGATGTCAAAGGTTCCCCAAAGGCACGAAAAAAGGATGACAATTCTGAATTCGCTCTCATCTTTTCTGGGGTTTTTCTTATTTTTAGTTTCAAGAACCGACATAACAGACTGGAAATAAAATGTGTATATAACTACATATGGATAAATCGATAGCGTATCGATATATATGTGTATATATGTGTGTAAATGTATGCGTACATGCGTGGGTAAATATAATACAAGCGTCTAGATAGGTGGTATTCCCAAGAATTGAAAAAGAAATGTAGTAGCTGTACAAAATACTAGCGCAGTTTTTCCTTCGGCCCTATATATTGTCGACAATACGTTACTTTTTTTCTATCATTTTTCACCTCTTTATTATTTTTAGTCGTTCAAACCGTTGTGGGGAGCATATTTTAGACTGTGAAAAAGCAGGAAAATGGCAATATTTCATAACCTAAGGGTAAAAATGGAATAATACTATAAAAATAAAGTTTTAAAACGGCTGAAAATAACGTGAAGAAAAGTTCTTCTTTTCTGGTTTCTGGGAAAAGGCACTTGAACTTGCTCTTTGATGCTATCATGCTCGAGTTGCAAACGTTGGAAGAGAGAGAAAAATAACTTTTTTCTAACTTGTCTTCCATTCTTCAATATTGTTGTGAAATAGTTTTAAGATCAGTTAACAGCCTATGGAATGCATGTATTAACTAAGTTTAAGGATTGATTGTTTACACCGATGAGAAATAATCTTTTTCAAGTGCATTGCCAATTTAAATCTATTAAATTGACATAAAAATTTCTTTATAACAAATTTCGTTCAGAAATTAATAAATTTTGATTCTATATCTTTGAATAAGGGGATTACCTGTTGACTTAAGATGTGATAGCTGTTTATTCATCGAGCAAAGAAAACTTGGTAAATGGAACGAAAAATATGTCTTTGAATACATGTTTCCTATAAAAAAGAAGTAAAAGAAACACAATTAAGAAACCTTTTACCAAAAAATATTTTGAAGTTACCAAAGGAACAATTTTTAGCGAATTCCAGTCAAAGAGGATTTTTTAACTCAAACGTATTTTGTAAGAATTAAATTTCTGTTTATTACAATAGAAGCATACACACACTGATATAACTATAGCTAAGATTAATTGCTTTTAAATATTATGTTGGACTGACTCGCTACAGAAAATAATACTTTTTAATTTACTATCAAATTTTACATAATTTGTCTTTTATCCAGTTTATTTCTTGGATACATTTATCCATAACCCCATTTGTATCTGAATTTTACCTATAATTATACAGCAGCAAATCACTTATTTATTCAGTGTGGACTAACTATTTTTTATCCTGATAATTTATTCCATGAACAAATTTCTAATATTATTTCACCTGCTTTTTGAACACCTGGTTTTTCTTTTGTGGAATGGAGCACAATTATAGATTGAACCTGCTACGCGCATGAGTGAGCATTTTGAAAAAGGTAAGCAGCACCTGGTTGTATCAGCTTTTAAAATGTTTTCTCCGTCGTACACGCAGTGACTTTCGACATATTGATTAGGAGATAGCAGTAATGATGATTATTACCCGTTTTAACTTTTTATGTGCTTTTAAGCATGTTTAAAAGGCTTTGTTATTTTAACTTTCGGGTTTTCAGTTATGTATTTGCAAAATGAACATCAATCAGCCTCGCAGTGGACATCGATAGCATATTTTTTTTTCCCGATCTACAAGTGGCTTTTTAGCAATAATATATACGCAGCTGTTTCACTCTTAAATCCTTCGCTTAAAGTTGAGAAATAATTGGAGCTTGTTAAACAACTAATGAGAACTTTTGTTTGTGCAGTACGCTTGAATTTATTTAGAATTTAATACTGCTATTAATTACAACTTAAAGTGGACCTGTCATCGGATGTCTTACACTTGTTTCCTTCGCGTGTTTTCAGTTAGACTTTAAATTCAGTTCAATTATATCTTGAAAGATTCATTTTTTTCCTTTGGTTTCTGATTTTTTTCTTTTGGTTTCTTTGGTTTTTTCCTTTTGCTCACTCGAAAATTCCACAAACAGAGGGGGATGAGATTCATAATTAATATCAAAATTAATAACAACGTTTTGAGGACAATTTTCTTGCAAATTATGAAAACTTTTCTTGAAAGCAAATGTTTTCAGAAAAGTAGCTCTCTATAAATAAGGCCAGGGGTTTTACCTGCTACTTAAAGTAAGACCTGATAACTATAAAAAGGGAAAATAGATTGTATAAACAATGTTTCATTCTTATAGATTTACTATATATGTGGCTTGGTACAAAAGTGCCTAAGTCAGTTTTCTCCAAGATGACTTTGTTTGCTTATGTCATTTTTTAAAAAATATTATTTTCAATGTAAGAAGTACCAAAATCTGTCCAATACTTTAAAAGGGTTTTCTAAACCATTGTACAGACTTGTGTACTTCTTACATTGAAAATAATATTTTTTTAAAGAGACATAAGCAAACAAAATCATCTTGGAGAAAACTGACTTAGGCACTTCTTGTACTAAGCCACAGTTATATCATAATATTTCATTCACATATATTTCATATAGATTTACTCTAAATCCTAAAATATTATTTTAAAAGCTTCAAAAAACACAAAATTATATTATATCTAAATATTGTGTTTTTGTAATAAAATAAAATTGAAAGGAATATTTATTTTTTTTAAAAAAAGACTGTCATAGCAGAAAAGCATTTCAAGTAAATTATGAACAGAGATCGCTAAATAATCTTCATTTTCAAAAAAAAATGAAGATTAAAAGTGCTAAAATTATTTATTTCCTGTTACAAAAACACAAACAATCACCAAGAACAGCTTGGACACTGACCAAGAGCAGTTTTGGAGTCTAACCAAATTGTTAGGTGACAAGCATTCCTTCAATGGAAATTCTTGATTTGAGTCCTATTTGCATTACATTTCGTAATTCTCTTCAATTAAGGTTGAAATTCATTTTTTTAGGTTAATTTAATTCTTTCATTAGTAACACATTTCGCAATGAAATCCTTTTCTGGGGAAATGTATATTTTAAGTAATATAAAACTGTTTTTTTCTCTGGGAAAACCACAATATTAAATATGAATATTTTTCTCGTAAATATTTTGTGATTAAGTATAAAACAGATAAGAAGCTTAATAGAACAAAAGTTAATTATGAGCTTATCTAAAATATATAATTATATGATGAGATGAAATTTTTTACGACAAAAAGCAAGAAAACAAACGTAAAGTGTACCTTTATCCCTATAGTTTCTAGATTTTGTTAAAATATAAGCATTATATAAAATAACATATAATAAATAACAAAGCCGTTTATTTCAGAAAATTACTGTAATGTATCTGTGGCAGGTATAAAATAATGAAAACACATACATTCCAAAACAGCTGAGTTTATCCGTTCTGAAATTATTTTCCATATCTTTCCCGCGCATTTTCCCTTCCAAAGTCATTTTTCATGCTCCATGCCATACATAACAAACTGCCATTTTAAGTCGAATTTCAATTCATATAATAAACATAAGTCATGCAACTTGATTACATTTCGTAAAATAATATCGCTGCCGCACTTTTACTAAAAACCCATATTTCTTGATGGGAAAATAATGCAAAACACACACAAACTTTTACCCGATGCGCATGAGACAAAATAAAAATGTAAATAAAAAAGCATAAATCTTTAAATGAATTTTTGCCACACGCGTAACAGGTTCCTTAAAAACCTCCAATTTAATTAATGGAAATTCCACCGGAAAGTTAAGTCTCATCCTCTCTCTCTCTCCGAGGGAAAAACTTCCCCCCTCCAATCAAAATATTTACATAAACTCTTCAAAAGCTGCACACTTCTTCCAAGAGGAGGCTTCTTTCAAGATCACTTATGCATATTGAATGTTGTCATTTCCTAGCCGAATTCGAAGACACAATCCTATTTCGCGGAATGGATGGAAAAAAAGAGTATATACATAATACACCTTTCGATGGATTTTCTAACTCTTAACTATTGCCATTTCTTCCAGGGGACGCTGCAGCAGTTTTAAATTTTCTTCTTTTAGATGTATCTGTTTGGGCGGATTTGTGTAATTTTGTTTTTTTTTCTTCGCTTTAATCTGCTAGAGATTCAGGGTTGCAAACGAATTTGGCGAGCTAGTGAAAAGGCCTAGATGGAACTTCACTTCGTGAGGACATAATTTTGCGCTTGTGTAAGTGTTGACAGAAATAAAATTTAAGCGCGGATGTGTACTCATAGCAGAATAGCCATTTTACCCCTGTCATGCTAGTTAAATTATCTGAGCTCTGAATTTATAACTTGTGCATTTAGGCAGATAACAGCTTAACGTAATACATCTTTTAATAATTTCCTAACTCTAAACTGTTTGTTGTCTTTCTCCGTGGAAACGCTGAGTTTTTTGTTTGTTTTTTCAATTATCTGAGCTCTAAACTTATATCTTGTGCATTCATGCAGATAACAGCTTAACGTAGTACACTTTTTATTAATTTTCTAACTCTAAACTGTTTGTTGTCGCTCTCTGAAGAAAGTTGTTTTTTTTTTCAATTATATGAGATCTATATTTATATCTTGTGCATATTTATGCATATAACAGCATAATACAATACACCTTTTAAAAATTTCCGAACTCTAAACTGTTTGTTGTCTTTCTCTAAAGAAACGCTAGGTTTTTTTTTCAATTATCTGAGCTCTAAATTTATATCTTGTTCATTTATGCGGATAACAGCTTAACGTAAAACACCTTTTAATAATTTTCTAACTCTAAACTGTTTGTTGTCTTTCTCTGAGGAAACGCTGTTTTTTTCTCAATATATTTTTTTAGATGTGTTTGTTTGTTAAAATTTTCGAAACTTTTTTTATTTAATTTTTGTCTTGAAGCATTTGAATTCAAAACAAAAGTGCATTTAGAGGTGGTAAAAGACATGTAATATATTGACTTCTTGGAGAATACAAATTTTTGTCTCTACATGTTGGGAAAAATATATATAAACTCATCGCTGAATGTAATAATGAGATTTCATTTGCATGCTTTATTTTTAGGGAGCGAATCGAAGTCCACCACAGCGAAATAGCAAAAATATTAAATACCAGCCTTTCAAAAATTTAAATAGTATAAATTTTCCAATATCTAAGAACAGGGCAGGTTTATCCATTTTAGACACGTTGGAACGTAAATCATACAGTGTTTACAACCACTAATAGAATAATGCGGTTTGAAAATTAAACAGATATATTAAAATAAATAAAAGATTATTTCACAGATAATTAAGCTTAAATAAATTAACCATTGGGGAGAAATAAAATTAGATATTATATTAGAGAACTAACATAATATGCAAAAATAATAAAATGTTATGAATGCACTCTTTCAATATTTCTCATCTATCACTATGAAATTAGACACGCAAGGGGATTGAATTAATACTCAGCGTTTGGCGTATATATATATATATATATATATATATATATATATATATATATATATATATATTACTTTTATTAAACATTTCTTGGTTACAAAATCTTACTCTTAATCCTGTTTTTCCGTTGTAGCAAATGTATAATTCTATATATTATTTTGCTCTCATTTGTATTTTATAAAATTAAATATTAATTGAGTTTTAGAAATTGTAAGAGATATATAACTTTTAAAATTTTATTACATCTGTAATTTAAACCTTAAGCAACTAAAATAGTTTAAACTGGCGATCAAATAAGTTGAATTACAAAGTTTAATAATGTTATTTAAATATCAATGATATTATTAAAACATATATCGGAATTAATTCAAGAGAAGTTGATTAATTTCTGAATCCTTATTATGTAGGCTGACAACGTAATGAATAAATAGCATCTGACTAGTTCAAAGGTATTTGTAAATAATATCAAATGTTATTTATTATTACTTGTCTGTTATCGCTGAATAAAATATTTTTTAAACTGTATCAAACTGAAATATTTTGTTTCTATGCAATAATTTCTTCTACAACTTTAATATATCTTAGGGAGAAATCAGGGGTATATTCCCGTGAATAAATTTATAATTTTTTGAAACTTATCTATCTGGAAATATTTTGTTTATATGGAGTTATCTCTTCTACAACTTTAAACTTGCCTAATAGAGAAATCAGTGGGATATTCCCATGAATAAATTTATAATTTTTTTAACCAATCTATCAGGAAATATTTTTTTTTTATATGCAGTTATTTCTTTTACGGCTTATCTTATAGAGAAATCAGTGGGATATACCCATGAATAAATTTATGATTTTTTAAAACTGATCTACCTGGAAATATTTTGTTTGTATGCAGTTATTTCTTCTACAACTTTAAACTTGTCTTATAAAAATATTAGTCGGATATTCTCATGAATAAATTTATAATTTTTCTAAACTGATCTATCTTGAAATATTTTGTTTATTTGCAGTTATTTCTTCTACAACTTTAAGTTGTCTTATAGAGAAATCGGTGTGATATTTCTATGAATAAATTTATAGATACCCTCTCGCTAAAGAGTAGATTTTCCAGTATTTCGTTTCAGTGCTTCTTGTTATTCAGAGTTTTTCAATATCCCCTATTTATCATTTTTGTTAGAGCGTTCCTATCCCGTATTGTTCCTTTTCTGTGATGTAAAGTTATGTGACAACTTACAGTCCTCGAATCTACTTTACAACTTTAAAACCATGTTCTTTCGCCTGAACTAAGTACGTCTATGGTCACTTCTGCCTCATAATGTTCCTTATACGACGGCGAAATGTTAAAAGGAAAAGGGTGCAGAAAGAACATTTCCACCTTAACGCACCCCATTCTCAGGAACAATAAAACCTCGCAGACGACATTCCTTGCGACTAATTCCGGGGGAAGCGTCATTCCGAGCCGTGGAAATTTCTGTCGACAATAAAATATTGGGTCTGGCAACAGATGAAGGCGATATATTCAGTGCCAGACCCGGTCATTTGCGTTTTTATGGTCTCAGACTGTGATAATTGTGAATGTTAGGGAACCTGGACACTACGTGTCGGAATCATGCATAATTTGGGGGACACAAATGTGTAAAGTTAACTGAATATTTTTCAATTGATTCGATAAATCGAGGGAAGCTTTTCTCATTTTAAACTTCTGTTTGACGTATAAACTAACTCCGCAAGAAAGACTCATTACTGGCGATTTTCTCAATCAAAACAAGAAAAAGGAATTTTTTTTTTTTTCTCTATATTCCATGAAAATATGTTCGATTCTTGCGTTCATTGTGAATTTAAACATCCTTGCTTAGATAAAAGCTGTGATAAAAGTAACTTTTTTGAAAACTGTAATATCAGTTCAATAAGGAATAATTTAAATAAAAAAACAAGTTGTAGGTTAATGGATCTCTTGTAAGTTTTAGATGTAGTTTTTCCAATATAAAATAAATAAATAAATAAATAAAGATAAAATAAAACTTTTTTAGGGGTTTTCAGAAGGTTGTCATTTATTTGAGTGAAAATAATAAATAGAAACTGTATTATTTTGAAAATTTTAATAAAAATGAAACAAAATGTTTTCATGATAATATTGTGATATCTTAATTTGGAAAAATGTAGATAGTGTTATATAATTGCAGATACCTTTCCTTTCAGAATAAGAAGAAATACATTAAATATTCTAAAAGTCTCCAAATCCATTTTTTTTAAATTTTTACCAGCAAATACAACAAATCTTTAATCCTTACATTCTTTTTATGATTTAAAAAAAGTAGACAAATTTACTTAAATGTGTATTTCTATATTTTATGAAAGATAACGCAGCATACCATTAATGGTCTTCCAGCACTACAATATGAGATAATTCCTCCACTTATTGAATAGCCGTACTAAATAGAGAGCGGGGTTGGGGTAGATACAGAGTTTACCATATTTCATACATTGTCTATTACGAAATTGGGGATGCTGTTGACTGTGTCCACGTGAACATTTCTGAACAGTGTCGAAAGAGGCTCACTTGAGCACACATATGTAGGACAATAAACCTTTTCACTATTTCGTTAGGGCAAAATTAAAGTTTATACAATGCAAAGCGATTCGCATGTTACTCGTCATCGTACATGACATTTTTTTACGCCTATAGAGTACTTATCAAATGTGGTTATTTTTTCCCAGTCAAATATTTGACCTTAAAAAGTATTGTGATTGCATACGTTAAAGGATTTTTTTTTCGGTAATTTTCTGATTTGTTGAAGGATTCAACCGCTTTTACATCATGTGCTTTCTCTTCTGAATGTGGGATATGCTATTAAATTAGATGCTTTCCCTGCAAATATTCAAGCTCTTTCTGTGCGAGTAATAAATATGCCCCATGGTAATTGATTTTCCAAATGAATTTTGTTTCAAAAATAACTTTTATCCTTTAAAAAGCAAATAAAGGGTGTGTAAAAATGCTAGCCTTAAAAAAGTATGATTTTATTTTATTTTTTATGCCTAAAAAATCTATAAGGCTTAACACCAAACCATTATTAAAAATATTTAAACTTTTATAACTGCTTTAAAAAAGCATATCTGGAAATATCACCACTTAGAATCGTTTATTCAAACCTCTTTTACGAAGATATTTCATTGTGCAATACGCAAATAATCTAATAAACTATTTTTAGAAATAGGGTTCTATGTTTGAGGAAGGCTTAATAGAATTTCTGCTATTCCTTCTTGCGGAAATAAACGCAAGACATCATGTCCTTTGGAAAAACCATTATTTAACCATTAGCACAAAATAAAAATTAAGAGCTATACCTTAAAAAAGGGGAAAAAATAACAGTGTCTTCTCAATATATCATATATTATTTCTACTGTCTTTTTTTTCTTCTAGGCTTATTGGTTCTTTTCAGTAAAGCCATTTGATGTCTTCGTAAAAATCCACGTATGCGGTGCATATCGGTTATTGATAGTGGATCAATAAAATAGCCCCTGTAATTGAATCGGACTAGACATTTGTAGAAGGTCGTCGGCACTTTTTTGATAGCCTCGCGAAAAGTAAAATAAATAATTCAACGAAAATAGCCAGAAGTTTGGAAAAAGAATTTCCCTTTGGATATATATTTTAACATAGGAATAAGATTTTCGTGTAATGCATTTGCACTTGCATTGAATTGTAAAAAGGCTACTTTAAGAAAAAGTATTGTATAATTCGTTGGGAGTTCTCTTATGTGTACGAAAATTTGGAAAGTTGATTTCTTGGCTAATTTGACGAAACAATATTAAAAAAGGCATTAATTATCAGCGTGCGATTTTCATAAAATATTTATATATATATATATATATATATATATATATATATATATATATATATTAAATATTATGCCCTCCCTTCCAGCATTTAAACTCTCTTTCCTAAATCCAATCCCCAGTAATATTAATTTATCGCTTTAAAACCCTTAGCCACAGAACTTCCCGTTAATCGTATGCCTTTGCATTTCTACACGTGTATATGTTCAAATTCAGGAGTCGGTTAGCATCGCGAGCCTCTAAATCCGCTGACACTACAAATAATAGTCACATGTTCCTCTCGCGCTCTCGTGTTTATGGTTGAAAGGTGATATTACTTCCGAGATGTTCTTCTGAAATGAACAGATGTACTTTTGTCGCTCTAATAAACAATTCGTCCAAACTGCTTCCAAATTTAATTTTTATCCCTTTCAGGCTGAGTCTAGCCATGTAAATATGAGCCCGTTTTTCCTTTCAGATTATAATTTAAGAACGTGATGTAATGGGTATATTATATATATATATATAAACAATAAACTTAAATATTTTAACCTATCGAAACTCAAAGTAAAAGCATATGTTTCCCACGAGTTGTGATTTGTTCATAGTGAAAAGTCTTTGATCAATAAACTAAAAGCAAGAATCTTTATCTACGTCATACTTTGTTCTAACAGTATTGATTGCGGATTAAAACAATGAAACACTGTATTTTTCGATGTTCATTTCAAAAATATATGCTTTCTTGTTTTGTGAAATAAATATCTTAGATACATTTTTCAATATCTGAATTGCTATTCATGTTTTGAATACTAGCAATAACTTTCATATATTTTTGGTGATTGTGATATAGAAAAAAAAATTATGGAAATCAGTTAGAGTATAAGTTTAATTACAATACCTCTTTCCTCAAGAGTACTATCATTATCTCTATAGGAATGGTTGTATCTGATTGATGTAATCTTTAATCGAAGCACAGGTTGACTCAGATGGCAGCCTTAACACATCTCGAGAAAACTGAAAGAGGGAAAAATCATAGATATCACGCAAAAAAAGAACTTGCCTCACACAGTACTGGAATGAAAATCCCATTACAGACAAAAAATCATATATCTCAATTACAGTCGGTAAAGCAGCGAGGCTTGAACCAAGTGCAAATTTAAAAAAGATTAACAGAAGGCTAAAAATACTTAAAAGTGAAACAAATATTAAGTATAACTAATTAACATCAGATGAAATTAAAGTAATTTAAGTTGTAGAAATTTCTACTTGGCAGTAATGAATTGAAAGTTGAAGATATAATAATTAACTGTTATTAATTACTTTGAAGATTAAAACTTACATACTTTAAAACCTATCTAATTAAATAAACTTAAATAAAAGAAATCTATTCGTAGGAGAGTGGCTGGTAAATTTGAAGTCTTTTAATTTCTTGTTGTTACATACAACTATTTCAGTTTAGGGAGTATTAATTGATTTCGTATTAGTATAAATTAAATAGAATTCTTAACTATTCTAAATATAAAACGGTAGAAGTAATGTTATGCAATTTTCTGTGTGAAAAGGCAGAACCTCCTTCCAGTTAATTTCGCATTTCATTTCACGGTATTTTATTATTGCTCACTGTTTTCACAATTTTCTTTAAAACCCCCAAATAGTGAGAAATAAAACTAAATAACTGCCGCAGTATTCGTTACTGAGTTTGGTCATCCGAGATTAACTATCATTATTGGTTGAAGCAGCTACGTGTTTGGTCTTTTCTTTGTCTAATCTCTAAGGTTAAATACCATCATTGAATTCTAAACCAGCTCAGATAATATCTCAACCACTTGTTATATCTTCTTTCCCGCAAAAAGTTCCATTTAGTTAAAGTTAAGCATGATTAGTGTTTATTGTTTAACTGCTAATAGAAATAGTTTTCTAATGCCTCTTTTCTGGTTTTATGAGGAAAAGTTAATTTGGGAAAGCCGGTGATTAGTCTACATTAGTTTTCGTTATAATGATTAGTTCATATTAGATTTCAATCTGAAGATTTTAGTACAAATTGATATATCATGAAACATCAATGCATTCATTTATTTCAGTTAAATGCTATACAAGTCTATGGTTTTTAAAAATATTAACTGTATACTGGTATATCTAACAATAACAAAGCTTTCTGTAAAGGAAGACAAATTACTTAAAGGAGTATTTTCAGCAGTGTTAGTCTTTGAAGCATTCAAAAATTATGTCTGGATCATAAGTTAAGCCTTAAAATCTTTACTCCGGTGTTAGCCATTTTCATCCTTATAAATTTCCTTTGAGCAATACTTGTAAATATCAAAATTTTATCTTTATGAGATAATCAACTCTCATGGATAAATGTAGAAAGTGTAGTTTGGTAAGAATCATATATTAAGTTGGAAAAAATTACTAATTTAAATTCTTTGATAGTCAAGTTAAAATAGGTGATACATTTAACTCCTCAAATCATAAAAATGTGATGTCATTGAATGAATGGGATAATACGATGTCCTTTTTGTGTGATGTTATCAACATCGAATACGCTAATAGGCAATTTTAAATAACTCTTATTATTACCATAATCCATTTAGAATAAATACGAATAAATTTCCCTTTCTGCGTCCTAAATCATCATACCGAAATTATGGTGATATTACATGTGGTAAAATTCCAATATATATTATCGTAAGATATTCAAACACCTGTTAGAAAAACATGAATGTGATATGCTTAATTCCCTACCAGATTTTGCATATCTTTAATGCCCTCTTACAAACCTTAGCATTAAAGAAAAAAGACACTATTGTAAATTAACTCTTTTAAAGTTAACTCGCTAAACCATCTCTCATATTTTAAAAGACATAAAATAGCAGTAATAGCTAATTTTTATGTCAAATACTGAAGGACCCTTATCCGAAATGGCGTAAAGCATATAAAAACGATGCAAAACGTGGTGCGATAACTAAAATCACAAGCAGAAACACGTAATGTTATTATCTGAATTTTTCTCCGTCCATTAATGATAAACTTCATAAATTTTAACTATCGGTTAACTTTTACGAAACAACGTTATTTAAGGATTTAAGGATAGAGTCTACACAATGCAACCATAAAATCTGTCATATTCAGTCGGGATAAAATGTAGTTAAAAACCTAGTTTGTTAACATTTTATAAGAGAAACAGACGAAAGATCTTTATTTATCGAAATTCGCTTCAAACTCGCAACGATACGATACGCTTCTATATGCAGGGGGAGAAAAAATAAGTATCGAGCAAAAATAATCGAAATAGGAAATAATCCTAGAGATTACATTCCTCCCTTTTTTTCCCGCAACTTCCAGATCTTTGTACTGCCCTGATTTATTCTTTTCATAAAGACCAGTGGAATTATTCTTAGGAACGCACAAAAGAAAATCATATCAGTTATCGATAGAGATTCGATAATTGGGTCTGACTGGTCATTTCATTGAGGTTTCGGTACTTTTTCTCTTATGGCAAACACCTGGAAGTGAGAATAAAAGACCGTAAGAAAATATCTAAGGATCTGGAAACTCTTTTATACATTTCGTGAAGAGAGTGGCCATCTTGCCGCTGTGAGGCTCAACCAAGGTTTCCAAATGCAGAAATTTATTCACTTAACGGACGAAGATGGTTGCCACACTTATATAGTTTTCGTGATTTCGACTTCATGGTATAACTATACAGAATAAATGCATCTTATAATAGGTGTGATTTAGAAACATAAATTTGAGTTTTTTTTTAAACAAAATGAACCCAATTAACAGTATATGTAATGAAGGAATTCACTTTACGAGAAAAGGAATAAGATAACATTAATAATAATACACCCTACGGGTTTAATTTGTAAATCTCATAGCAATAGATTCGTATTACATAGTTACCCCTTTAACTTTTGTATAATGTGTAATGGCAGAATTATTCTCATAAATTAAATAAATTTAACATGCATTTTGCAACCTAATTATATGTGATATCTTTTAATCTGTTAAAACTTACTATTATTTTCATAAAAAGATTGGGGAACTGGTCTATGTAAATAATCTACGTAAATAAATATTACACTGTATTGCATTTTTAAGAAGGAATCTGTCAACTAATTAATTGCGCATTAAAAGTTTTTATTCTGTTGTTAATAAGAAACGAAAAAAATTATTCTCATTTAGTGTCCTTTCACTGTAAAATAAAGTAAGGCTTGCATAATATAAAAATACTGTAGAGTCTTTGTGAGCAACCAAATAATTTTTTTTTATGAGGGTGTTTATTTTTCTTTGCTTTTGCTTTTTCGTCTGGATTCCATTCTTTTTTATTCGACATTCTTCTCCCTAAGTTTGTACGAAAAACAAGGTTAACTTTGCGTATTTTTTTCATTTTTCAGACTGGGCTGACATGTGATGTTTAATGCCACTTAATCTAAAAATTTTGAAATATTTTTCTAGTAAATATTTTTCTAGGGAACCACAAATGCAAATTTACTGTAGAAATTATCACAGGGTTGTATTTGCAATTCTAAGGTCCGTTTACATGACACTAAATAATGAAAGAAAGTTAATGAATTCAAGAGCTTGGCCAAGAATGTTTTCCTGCATGCGAGTTTACAGATTGCAGTCAATCGGTATTTCCTGGTGCAATAATTGATAGAGTTATGTTTGCATTGTTCCTAATATCATTTCTGGAATTATCTAGTATTTTATTTTTTACAAATTCTAGGTGTGAGGTCAACACAATAAATAGAGGTATTAACCTTGGTTAAACTGGGAACAAAACCCTTAACTGCTTATCTATAGGATATATCTTTTTTTCCAAATAATAGGAAAAGGAAATTTAAACAGATTAACATAAGGAACTTATGTTAATCTGTTCCTTAACCTGTAGCTTACGGGGTCCATTTTTCTGATTCCCTCTTTAGAACGGGAAATTATATACCCCCTTTGTAAGAACGACCATTAAGGGAGTTATATATATATATATATATATAATATATATATATATATATATATATATATATATATATATATATATATATATATATATTCGTTTCTTGGGCCCGTATTATTGGAATACATGCTATCCCACCCCGTAAGTAAAAGGTTAAGGATAACATAACAACAATACGAACTTAACAAACTATGTGGCAAAAATAACCTCGTAGAAGAAAACTATTTTTAACTGTTTTTATAACTCATTTTTAATAATTCCTGTTGAAATATAAAGTTTCATATAAAAAAGCAATAGTTTTGATTTTTCTCTCTGTTTCATTTCTCAGACACAAGTAATAGATTTTGCCCCGTCTGTTTCTAAAATAAATAGGTATATGGGTTCGGATAAAAATACTTATGAACTGAAGAAAAAGTATTTATGTGCCTCCTACTCTTACAAGTTTAAGAATTTTGTTGGCCTTGATTGATTCTTTTCACCGGGTTACTGAGTTATTCTCGGAGGCCCTTTAGGAGAAAACATATCAGTCATTGCCAAAGAATCAATAATTGGATTGGGCTGGTCATTTCACAGCGGAGATCGGCGGCAGTTGTAGGCAGTTTTTCATTTTCATTGCCGCTGTCTATAAAGTTTGGAATACATTAATTCTCCGAAAATCATTGAAATGTAACTGAATTAGAAGCATCAGTTTTGAATTTAGCAAATTATCTCTCTGGTAATAATCACTCCCTGGATTTACTTGTTTACGAAACTGGAATTGTTTCAAAAAATGTATTTATAACATATATTCGCAGTTAACCATGGTAGCCATCAAAAATTCTGTTGCGCAGAAATTTATGAGCTACGTGCGTTGTGTATTTTCTTATAACTGAATAAAGATGTTGTGTTTAAATTTAATGTTACTTTTCTTTGTCTTCTCACCTAAACTTTTGAAAACTTAAGACCCATGTATTCTCCACAAGGACAGCATCTAACGGAGACAGTTCCTCCTTGCATTATTTAATTTTGCCATGTAATTCAGAATTGACAATGATAAAATTAGTTCATCAATAGAAATAAAAAAATGCTTTTGTCTGAAATTATATAATCAGTTACTTGAAGAAACAATTATCATAGCTTAACCCTTTCAGGGGCAACAAGCTCTACCATTTGCACGGTACAGATTTTTTCCCGATTTTTTTTAACCTAAAGAATATTGAAAAAAATTCCAATTAAAGATTGCAAAATGTTTTTACTTCTTTAAACTGATACCAGATGGCAGTACTAACCATTTTTTTGCTCATTTAACTGGACTACATTGAATGCAATTGAAAAAGAGACTAGATTTAGGCGTTTACACTGTGCAAACGGCGCCCCTCAAAGGTTAACGAAATTCTTTTCGTTTGTAGTTTTTACCTCTAGAAATTGGTGGCCAACTAGTAAATTTGTTGCAGTTTTAGCAAAAGGTCACCTTTCTCTAGATATTGAGAACAAGCTTTGCTAGTAAGAAAAAGGGATAAAAACCCATTAGCAGCTACGGACATAAAATAATCCACCTTGCGTAGATCCGGTTCCAAAGAAAATCAGAACCAATGTTTCCAAAGGCTATGTTTACCATTCCATTTTTAAGCATTAAACAGATCGAGTCTTTCTGTCTATGTTGCTTCCATATTAACTCTAGAGAAAATATTACAACCCTTGGATTCAAAATATGTAGCTGATATTTCTGTAGCTATCGTTGGAGGTTAAAGTCTTGATGAATAAGAATCCAAATCTCAAATTAAAGTTGATTATCAAAAATTCTAAGGCTTAACAACGTCCGATAACATGTCGGATCATGTTATAGCTTGCTTTAAGTTTAGATGTTTTTAAAAACTCGTTTGGACAGTGAAATTTAATTCTGCTCTACATTCACCAACATAACTACTTGAAAGCACTGCTTAACGATAACAGGTTTCAAGCGTAACTAGATAATTTAAATAAAACTCTTTATCAATGAAAAGAATAATTCAATTGAATATTCACATTTTTCATCATTCTATTTGGCTGTCTCACTTGAATTATCGATTAAAAGCCTTTTTTCATCGGGCTACCTTTTTTTATTTTATCTTCTCATCCGCACGGAACATCAATATTGCATGTCAGTAAAAAGATATAAAATTCTCCCCTAATCTCCAATTGTAAATCAATCATATTTATCCCAGAAATTTTGAATGAAAGCTAAAAATCGAACAATATTTTTTGAAATGCCACGTATTTTTTATTCTTTTTTTTTTTTTTTTTTTTTTTTTGCAATCCTATAAAAAAGGGGGCTCTTTTCCTTTTTAAATTTCCCGCCAATTTTTGATTACCCTTTCAGTCTGTCGTTCTTACTCGCATTCCAAATGCTTTTTTTGAATCCAATTTAGAGGGAAAAAATCTACTTCCAACACTTCCTTCCAAATGGGCTACGTGTTACGTTCTGAATTTCGTTTGAATATTTTTTTTTTACCGGTACGGTTGAAGGTAAAAGTCAAAACTGCATATTTTTTAACAGGTGACATTTCACTTATATCGTCTTAATAAAAATGACTTTTTGTTCTAAACTGCATTGTATGGTATTTTATTAATGTTATGCACCCGAAATTTGACAGTTGACTGTAATTTTTATGAGAAATAAATAAAATATTGGATGTTATTGAATAATAAAATTTATTAGAGAAAATAATTCCAAAAAATAATATAGATGATTTGCAGTTTCCAGTGTGACACTTTTTATAAAGGCTTTTTGATGCTTGAAAATAATAATTACTTCGATATTAACACCTATTAGTTTCGTCGTAAAATTAAGCTAAGATATTCATTTTAATTCACAGATTCAACTAAACATTTATTAAAAATATCCATAGATTTCGGTTTCCTGAAATCCTTTTTTAAACCACGGTGAAACCCTAAAATTGCTTCTATCCGTATAGGGTAACTGTATCGTTCGTAGATCATTTATGAAGTTCTCAAACAAAACTTGATATTCAATAATTCCATGCATTTATTCAAGAGGTCCCATCGTGACCTCGAGTAAGTAGTGGTCTATATCAAGGTCAATAGACTAACGTAAGGAAAGGTGTCTTCTATATATGTTAATCAGCCCATCAGTTGATTTTAATGAATGAAAAGAATTCCCGCCTCTAACACTAACCAGTATTCGCATATGTTTGCTCTTTCCAAGTACTTGATGGAGGGGTCATCAGACAGCAAGGTTGCCTGCAAGGCACCTATGTAGCTATCACCATTTCGATGGCTTTTAATGGATACGTTATGAATACGTACACTGAAAAAACTTGTAGGACTACTTCAATTGATCATACTGTTCTCAAAGAGGAATATTAACTAAACCTAGTTTCATCTTCATCTACTACACTGATAGGACATAAAAGGTGGTTTAAGTACTCTGAGATGTATTAGCGACGTACTTCGGTGAATTCTGATACTTTTTGCATTAAACTATAAAGTTTTCTCAAATCATCAGACAATATGGATGAAGTGTCATTAATATTTCCTGTTTTAGGCATTAATAGACTATCTAATTTCATTTAATAAAGAACCTGAAATCAAGAAATTGTTGTTTACAAGCAAATCCTTTTTCATCTTTTAGTAACAAAACTTTGTTTAGTTGGTATCCATTCCCATGTAAATATATGATGCTACTTGAAATATTCTGAATAAAATTTATATCATATGCTCTCTCAATAATACTCTCAACCAAGACATATCAGTCTCTATCAATTTCTCATTTCAAACATATCATTGGTTTTTTGGTATATAATACTTATATACACAATTTGAATCTCATTCATTTGCTCATTTATTATTATTATTTTTTTTTTACTAAGAGAAGAGCAAGAAAATTTACTAAAAAGTCATTTAACATCTTTTTTTAGTGTTCGCTGTTCTCCTTGTCACATATTTTCAACATTATTTGAAATCCGATGTTGAAGTGTCATGATAATTTATTTCCTCTTCCATGATATATTTTATTCATTTTGATAATAGCTGATCTTCAAAGTATCATGCTATCTTTAAACTTCAAATTAAAGCAACTGTATTAAAATATATTTTGAAGGCATCATTTATTTTTTTTCATCTCTTTGGAATAATTTGCGCTGTTATATTGACTGTTCCGCCATACTTTCTTATACTGACTGTTACAGCACAAAATGAACACAAACTTTTTGATGCTACTAACGGTAACGTTTTGGTGCGTTTATTACACTAGTGGCCCCGTTGCTCGACGTCGAGCAAATTTCACTTCATGTCCGCTATTACAAATGCCTATCTAACTTACGCAGCTCAATGCTTATTGAACTTTAGCGGTTCAGTATTTGCATCTAATTATCAACTTTAACTCATTGTACGGGCACTCAAACCTAACAGACAAGCGGGTTTCTTAGCAATGAGAAATTTTTTAACTTCGAACACAGACACCTCCTCCATAGGCGTGGTTTCTTCTGGTCCCTGAATATCGGAAAAACGATTTTGTTTAGTTTCAATGAACTGCACGGATGTTGCCAATAAAGAAACTCATTAATGAATTCACAGAGTGATAACAAAAGCAAACGATTTTAAAATGTAAAATTTCAGTGCGATTGATAATGGTAAAATAAAAAAGCTAGCGCGCGCCATCTAGGGGAAGAAAAATTGTTTATAATGTTTATACTTCGATTTTTAAATAAACAGTAAGATGTGTAATTCTAAATTAACAATTCGCACGAAGCGGAGATCTTAATCTTTAAAATGGTACCTCATTTATCGATTTTGGTTAAGTATGAAGGGTGAAAAAGAAAAAAACAAAAAAAATCACCTTTTAGAAATAATATCTATAGATAGATTATTATATTATGAGGTACTGTGGCACGCGTAACATAGCAAACATATGCATGCGACCCGAGAGAAAAATAGGTTGAGTATGGTTGCTCTAGACCAAAGAGACATGAGCCACCCTTTTATTTGGATTTATACTATTATATGATCCTTTCCTTTTATCCTCAAAATTTTTATCACTGATTGTCAAGTGCGTTTTACTCATCCCCACACAATCTAATAAAGACTAGTCTCCTTCCCTCTCCGGGAAAAACTTCCTTTTTTTTTCATTCTCCATATAAGTTCTTTTTTCCGGGGTTCATGCCGAGTTTCATTCTTTTTCCCCTTCCATCACATTTTCCAAATAATTCCAAATCAGATCAGCAAAAAAAATATATAGAAAAAAGTGTAACACTGTCATACGTGACACCCGCTTCGTCGTGCCGTTTGATGGAACACGTTCTACGTCCTCCCGACTTCGGTCAGAAATCAGAACTGGAGACTCTTTAAACGGCGACGTTTTATTCAAAGGGGCTCACTGGGTTAAGAAGATTTATTGCCTCCCCGAGAACATCAGTCTCAGAAATAGATGCATGCCAGAGCAGGGCGGTCCCCCAAAATAAAAACATTTTCTTCTACTTAAATCACCGAGACAGTGTATTGATCTGTTTTCGGTGGAAAAGTTTCATTTTCTATTGCTTTTCTCTTCATTGGCGCTGTGTGTGTGTGTGCGCTCTGGATGATGTATGCGAAAGTGTGGGGAAGGGGGAGGGGGCTGGCTCTGGAATTTCTTTTTCTGGAGCGTGCAGATGTATGATTTGGAGGAATTATGAAGGGAATAAAACGTAAATAGCTGTCTGAAATGTCTTCCATAATGTAAAGCGCGGAAAAGTGATTGAGAGAGTTTCGAGGGTATGGGGCTCTGAACTTTAAAAATTATATTTTTGACATCCTGTGCGTGCGATAATTTCTATGCCATCCTTTTAATTAAGGAAGTTATCGGCCATGAATTTATGGAATGATTGCAGACTACTCGCGTAATAATTTGAGAAAAATCACCATTTTAATTAAGAGAGTTATCGGTTATGATATCGCTAAATAATTTGTACGCAATCGCAGTTTTTAATTTCGAAAGTTATTGGTTGTAAGTTGTCGGCGAAATGATCGTTTCCTTTATTTATATTTTTGACAATAAACCTGTCTCATTTATGGCAGGCTGAATATAAATAGATTATAATATAAAGATCAAATAGCTTTAGTTATGTTATAATTATTAGTTTTTCGGTACCCGAAAAATGGTAATACGGCACAGACGAAAAAATTTCAAAGGCATCTGGAACTACTTAGAGCCTCTTTCTAATTCGGCAACTTATTTCTAAAACATGCTAAGGGATATGATTCTAATGCGCAATTATTTAAGCATCTAACAGTCAAGGAACTATTAGTAAGGAATAATATCACTAATAGATAGTCGGAATAATTTTCATAGAATCGAATCCTTTTAGAGAAATTCTGTTGTAGCCACTCTTTCCAACTCACAGAAAGCTTAAACCTAAGCCAAAATCTTTAAATATACACTAGATATAATGTTCTTCCGAATGAACATTCTTATTTAAAGTACTTTTCCTCGCTTACAATGCTTATGAATATCAAATGCAACTATTCTGAGTTCTTTGAAAGCAAATACCTTGATATTTTTAGGTCGCTATGGACACTAAGGGATTATATTAATATTTCTGCATTTCATCTATTTTTTACCTAATTCGAAACAGGAAGTTTGAAGCATTGCTTGTACTTTCAAATTATTGTAAATTATATGTAAATGTATCTTTCCAACTAGCGGACATATGATGTTCAGCATGTTAAATCAAATCAGTATTAGACATTTATACCAATAACTGTATGTAATTGTCTCAAATTTATATATAAATAAATTGTCATCAAATTTATCATTTTACCAGTATTGAACGTTTTAAATCAGCCACTACATTTATAATCTGCTTCGAAGGATCTACAGATTATCACTACTACGTTATTTTTTTCTGCTTGCCTTGAACATTTCTAAAATCTTCGCTTACTCGAAATATCTACAACTGAATTAATCATTTATCCCATCTAAAACACTTTTCTTAAATCGAAATTTGTTCCACTTATTCCTAAACAGTACGACTTAAATGCTAATTTGTTTGAACCGCTATGATTCTAAAACATTTCTAGTATCCTACATCTGTGTATAATACGTGTAGAAACATTGCCAAAAATGCATTGCCAAATCCATGCTCATACTGTTCCAATAACGAAAGAATATATACAGACGAATGCGTAAATTATAAACATCCCTCGTAAATTAGTCGAACCATTTTTCAACCTGAGAGCAAATCCCCCAGTACACATTTCCATTGTAAAGAAGGCAACAGCTGTGAATTTATTTCAAGAACCTTATATTCAAACAGACCTTAATAGTTGAATATGCATACACTAAACAACTTGATGACTACAAACTAAATCACCCCCCTTCCAGAACTACTGCAAATGATATTTGAAATATGTGACATTTGTTGCTCTCGTCTCTGCCAGCTTCAGAATATTTATGGACCCGGGCACTCTTCGTTTGCGCAAACAATTAAACGCTGCATTTGTCATTTATTACAGCCGACACTCGTTACCCATCTCTCTCCACTGCCTCGTTTCATTACAGTTTTCTAAGACTTTCGATTCCAGAGGGCTTCGGAAATCTCCCCCTCCTACCGTTTTCGAAAATAGCCGCCCAAATCTCGCGCGGCCGTCCGCCACTTAGGCGGGCAACAGTCTCGGATAATATTTCTCTCCCAATGAATGCCAAAACGATGAAAGCCGACGCCCGAATGTCGGATAATCCCGCTGCCTTGCCCCCCTCTTAACCGGCTAATTATCCGGGTCATGCCGCATTGACAATTGTCCTGCAACATGATGAATGAGGAAGGCATTGAATCCTCGTTACCCTATTACCGAACCAGGATATACTGTGATGGTGAGGTGTGCGGTGCTAGCTTATGGGGGTAATTGTAGGAAAATATTGCGTCGTGAAGCGTAGTTCCTTATTAAGAGAAGATATTTTTGAGGAACTTTTTCGGGATTTTTTTTTTTAGACTGGCACGTGTCGGGGGGGGGGGGGGGGGCTGTTTGATTTAGACCGGCTTTTATCAGAATTAGGTTACAAATTAAGTGTAAGTGGATCGTGTCATTCAACAACCCTCAAGTACTTTATCATGACTATGATGGCATGACTACGATTGCATCAATCTGCTCATCTTCAGGCAGAATACAACTCTATCTGGCTGAACCGCGAGTGAAATGCAATGCATTTCAGTATTTAGACAGTAGTAAAGTCATTAAAGATTATGAAACGGTTTTCATTAAAAAAAAATCAGGTCAGTGTTTCAAAACCTTCAATTTTAACATGCTAGTGTGTTTTCCTTTTTTTAGGGGGGGGGGATAATGTCTCTGGGGGGCTTACGACCTTGCACCCCAGTCCGGTGTACATATAAATACAAGGAAATAGAGACACAAATCACAGAAGAATTTTTATTAACAAAGGAGGACACTGGCGATGGACGATGGGTTGCAGCTCCCCTTTTTAGATGGGGCTCCTTTTGCAAGAGGAAGACTGACCGATTCCCCAGAATACAACCAAGTCTTATGCGGAAATCGAACCTGCGCCCCCAGCTTGACAGGCTGATGCCTTAACCACTTTGCCACTGGATAACGCTAGTGTCTTGAAAACGCAGAATAACAAAAATTCGGAAGTTCATTATTCTTATCTTCGACTATTTGTCTTCTATTGTAAGCTACGTTAGCCTCAAGGAAGTGAAAAGAAAAGTATTAATTGTTGAGGTTTTAATCCTATAAATTAAGACTGCTTTGTACTAACCCTATTGGATTCGTTCACCTCAATGTTAACCTATGGAGAAAATTTGTCTACTATTTACAGCTATACAAATGCTGAAAATCCAATAAAAATGCTATTTTCAGATAGCCTGAACTTTTCTTCACCTTGCAACATAATTCGTTTTATAAATTTCGTCCATGAAAGGAATTTATGAACGCTTAAAACACACTATACCACATCCCCCCCCCGAATTATTTGCATTTTAAAAAAATATTATTTGCATTTTTTTTAATATGAAAAATTCCCCAAGGTGTAAAGTTTCTTTCACTATTACAAATTATAAAAATCCAATTATATTAAATCCAAGTCGGCAATCCTTGAACAAATTTTCTCCATAGGTTATCATTGAGGTGAGAGAATCTAATAGGGTATGTACACAACAGCCTTTAGGCTGAACTGCCCTTAGGACTTAGTATAAACGTTGCAGCGATCTCACTTTGTCCTATATTAGTCAACTTTACTGTTAACTCAAAGAATGTAACTATATATCTTTTAACATTCTGATGCGAAAATCCTTCATCATTCTACCACGCATCTGAATAATATTTTCTAGACAACTCTTCTATTTATAATAATTCTTCTAAAGTCAATGACACGAATATTATCTTTATCTACTGCCTGGAAATATATCTGCACGTAAATGCTTCTATTTAATTTCCTGTCTCTACTACGATTTTTTTCTAATCATTGAATATTATTCCTTTATATCTCAATTCTCTTTCATTATTGCGTCTTCTCGATTGTGTTTTCTCACCTTTATCTCAAATTTCCTGCTTTATTTGTTAGCTTCGTTAAAGAGTGAGTCCTGTGTATGGGGGGGGGGGGGGGGGTCATAGAAAATTCCTCCTCTTTGGTTTTTTTCGTCTTTGGACTGTCCATTCCTTCCGCTCTGTTTGTATCAGAGTGTGATGATCCTGCATTCTTGAATAGCTGATAAAGACAATCACATCTAATGCTGAAGATGAACTAACTATTCATTAGTTCGAAACTAGTAGTCACTCGAATTTTTACTTTGGATTTCAAGGAGCTGTGTATTCCTGTGTTCGACAAAAAATTTTTCGTTTCACTGTGGGGCGTGATCCTAGATATAAATTTAAATACGGTCCTTATATGATAGTTTGGTTTGGTTTCGTTTGGAGCGCTACGGTAAATTTTTGCTACACGAGGGCTAATTAGACCGGGACCTACTGCTCAAAGCCGATTCCGAACGGTTACAAACGTCCATGCCAAGAGTGGGATTTGAACCCACAGACTTTGGTACCGAATGCCAGCGCCCTAGCCTTTCGGCCATCGTCCAGCTCCTTAATATGATAGAGAAAGATAGTTTTGAAAAGAAGTCTTTATTTTTTTTAAATGTACATTAAAAAGTGATCTTAAAATTGATAGAGTGAAATTTCACGTTGTAGTCTTCCATTAGATACAAAATAATATCGAATTTCAACTTAATAACAGCATATAACCCCAGTAAAGAAAAAAATTGTAAGTTTTTTCTAGAAATTTTTTTTAACTTTTAAAAAAATTTTCAGAGTTAAATCTAACATTTCAGTCTTCCATAAGAAACGAAACAAAATCAGATTTCAACAAAATAACAACTATTAATGGTTTAGATGTCGAGTTTAAAACAAATCTTAATTTATTAACATTAGGGGTAGATAAAAACCTTATTAGCAGTAGATTTAAGACTCAGATTCTTGTTTTGTCTTTAATTAAAAGGGGGAATAAGTCTTGAGATAAGCAACGTCGACAAAAGAAGCATAAATGAGTTGCTTTATTCCTGCCTTTGATAGTGGAAATGATTTTTATCCTCGTACACGTAAGAAGTTCATTATTTTTACTTTCAACCATTTTTCTTCTATTATAAGCTACGTCCGTCTCGGGGGAATGAAAAGGATAATTTTCATCCAGAATAAACTAAGTAAATGATGATTCTTTCTGGAGTATTAACCCTTTGAGGACGAGTGATCACTAAGGGAATAGAGGCCTATTTCTTGCGAAACTTTTTTCCGAATTATTTCGCAAAACATGTTTGAACGCTGATGCAATATACTTTTCAATTGAAAAGTTAATACCATTTGATTTATTAAACCTGTGTAGAGATAAAAATTTCTTATACCCAGGAAAAATTTCTACGGTGTAAAAATAGGGAAAACTTGGAAGAAAAAATTCAATAAGGAATTATACGGGAAGCAAGAAGACAGTCTTGTTGTTGTTGAGACTTATGCTCCATGGCTGGAACATGCCACACTTCGTCCATAAATGACTGCGGACAGAGGAATGTGGCTCCGGATATTAATGGCAACACAAGGGTCGGAGTCCCAACTTAGGCAGGTGCCACCACAATTTTGACCCAGCATCCGTAGGGGTGATATCTGATGGGTTCGTACCTTCTCTCATCCACTTTAGAAGGACTTTCCGGTCTACGGATTTAATGTGTCCATACTTGGGGCAGACACGAAAGCATTCATCTGTCCTTGTTGGGATTCGAACTGAGCTCTCTGCATCCGCAGTCATTCGCCATAAAAATCGTGGCATAATAAGGTGTATAAAAGCAACCGTATGAAGTTTACCGGTCCTATCTGCAGGATGGATAGCGTTTCAGTAGCGTTTGGAGTTTTAAATTAAGAAATTATGCACATCTTTTAAGCTTCTGAATCTCTCATTTGTTTTATTCAAACAAAGTATTTTGAAAGAATGTTAAAGATATATGATGAAATGAATCAAATTTAAGATTCATTAAATCGTTCCTTTATCACCATTTAATTAATTTAGTTCTTGCATTGATATCGATATCAACATAAACTCTTATCTTTCTCTTCGAAGTGTTATTCATTTCCCATGCATTATCCTAAGAGCTTCAGCATTAATTGCCACCAAATATACCAAGATAAAAACAGAAGCCTAATGACATCCAATAACCAGCAGAAAACAAAGCTAAAACAACGAAACAAATGCACAAATGTTTGGCAGTTTCCAGGAGATTGTTCACGCTCCCAGAAAGAACGGGCAGTCTGTGAGCAGCCATTCACCAACCCCGATCCTGCCGGCGGTATCACATTATTTCCTGCTTCCTGCACCACCAGTGTTTTCTCAGATTCGGTTTCAAGGGTTTTCCAGCAGCACAGCATCGGTGCAACAAAGAAGTGCATTGTTGCCAGCTGATGACAGCGAAAAGAAAGGACAGAAGAGTCGGGCAAGGTCAGTTGACACAAGTGCTGTTAGCCAAGTGAGAGATTATGTTATAACAGAGGATGAGAGGACTTGGAAAGGATTTCTTTTCCTACAGAGAAATGTTAGTTCTTCTGGGAAGAGACAGCGCGTAGCGAACTTATGCCCATTTTTTTATCCCACTTTTTTTTTTTTGCTATTTATTTAAAGTGAAGGCGAGAGACGTCATGGTTTAACAGCGATGTTGGAAGAGTAATTACAAACATTAATGGCCTGGTATAAATGTTTTATGTGGGGTTACATACATACTTACATGCCTATATATCATGAGGAATTAAAAAGAAATCATGGGTGTGTTTAATGGATGTATGTTTATCTTGTTTCAATCACCAAAGAAAAAGAAAGAGCAATATTGTTCTGAAAGGAACATTTAAGGCATGATACATGGGTCTGTTTAGCATTCGAGTAGCTGCAACCTGATGATCGTAGCGCTCTAAAAACCAGTCAACCACCTAACAATCAATTATAGGACTTCTTTTTTTACTGATACACTAGCTGAAAACCCGTACTTCGCTACGGAGTACATTCAAATTAAATATAACGGTCAATGAATGCAATTAATGCCAATATATATATATATATATATATATATATATATATATATATATATATATATATATATATATATAATAAATACAACGATCAATGTATGCAATTGATGTAAAAAAATGAAAATAATGTATTTATAAAAAATCCGAACGGATCTTTTTATAGACAAAATAATGAAGAAGAAAATATTCAAATTAAATCTAATAGAACATATTAAAGAATATAGTACAGTTAATATAGTACAGTTTGAGGAACATTTCTTTTACTGTGTTTTAATATTTTTTTTGGATAATGTCCAATCGTCTGCCGCATTAGCAAGGAAAAAAATTTTTTTGTCTATTTCGTTGTTATGCACATGACGCAAAATTAGTTTAAAGTATCAAAAAAAGAAAATAAACCACGTGATCAGCATTTAATAAATTAAATTCTAAAAGATAATATTTAAAAATTCACCAAAAATCAGAAAATGAAGGTAAAGATTCGAAAAAGATTTCATTTTAAAGGAATTTTTATGATCTTTCGCGTGATATAAATTTTATAACCCTCAAAATATCATTTTAAATGCAAACTTAAAAAATGTTACAAAAACAGCTTAAAAATTTAATTTAAAATATCTAAGAAGAATTTTTCAAAAATCTCTCTTAGTGCACCCCTACACTATAAGAAGTATCGCCATACAAAATTTCAGCCCTTTAGGTCTAGTGGTTTGGTCTGTGCGTTATATGTCAGTCAGTCGGTCACTCAATCAGTCAGTCAGTCAGTTACGGAACTGTTTTATATATATATTGATTATTCATAGATTGATAAATTTCCCTTAAATACACTTATTAAATATTAGTCCGAAATTTTGACACATCATATGTGTGTGTATATTTCACCAATGAGTGTGCCATTATGTAAAACTTTTCCCTCTCTCGTTAAAATATTTAAAAATCAATAAAATGCGCACATAATGAGATAGAAAGTAATTCTTTCCAAACACTTAACAGTATATTGTTTTTTTTTCTCCTAAAGTACTTCCTTTCGATACCTTCACATCCAGTTGGTTCCAAAAATGCATAAGCTAAATGAAAAGGAACAGAACGCATATTGAAATGCCTTTCGAAGAAAATTTGTTGTTTCGAAACAGACTCATGAGCATTTTTAAAAGAAGGGTAAAATAAATAAAACTGATCCGTAATAATAAAATAAAAAAATATAAAAAAAAAATAAATAAAATAAAAAAATTAAAAAAAAACTGAACGGAACTCCTCCAACTAACAACCCTGTATTGTTAAGACGAAAGTAGGAGTGTCTCACTTCTTTTTTTCGACGTAGAAAAAGAAGAAAAAATATATATATTTCGGGCTCTATTTTTTCCCTTTCCTCCCATTTCCACAACTTCAAGCATTTTCAATAAGGATTAATAAACAAACTGCAATGAGAGCAATGCTTTAGAGCCTGCGATTAATTCGAGAGAAGACTAAAGTATTAAGGGGAAAAAGCACTGAATGCTAATAAACAAAATACGAGAATAAAGAATCGCGGAGAAAAGCGATCACTCGGAGAGAGAAAAAGTATAATAAATAAAGATTGAGAATTTTGCAGAAAACTGGAAGCTTGTTGCCAAGCAACGCTTTAGTAATCAATACCTGACCAAGCAGCTAGACCATCCAATAAAAACTGTCCATTTAATCTCCAGTTGAAGATGAAATAAAGCAACGGAAAAGGGTGTGCAGGAGGAAAAAAAAATATATATATATATATAAGGGGGAAAAGGAATTGATCGGGAATGAAACTAAAGAAACTAGAAAATAAACCTGATTAAAAACGATATTAAGGGATCGTTCAAAAGAAGTTTATGTTCCGGTTAAATTTAGTACCGTAGTAAGTTATATGGATTATTTTTTCTTCTTCCTTTCTCTCAATCTTTTCTCTTCTACGTTTGCTGCGATTTAAAAACATCCAGCATTAACCTTAATCTGAGGTTTTAAGCAGAAATGTAACATTGAGATTTTTTGAGGATGGCTGTTTAATTACCCGAAATTTAGTAGGGCTCCCGAATTTCTGTGAACATGAACAACATTTTTTGTAATTTCCTTTTGACATCAGAGGAATAGCACTGGCTGGACATCTCTAGCCCTTGGGAGTTTCAGTTTTTAAGTGTTACATAATGCTATGTATTTGTCATGTTTTTTATGCCTTTTAGTCAGAGTTTTTGAGTTCATAAAGAGAAAGAAGGGGATGACTTGGTAATTTCATTCGGACATAAGAGGAATAGCACTGGCTCGACATCTGCAGCCCCTGGCAGTTTCAGTTTTTAAGTATTACATAATGCTACGTATTTGTCATATTTTTTATGCCTTTTAGTCAGGGTTTTTGAGTTCATAAAGAGAAAGAAGGAGATGGCTTGGTAATTTCACTTGGACATCAGAGGAATAGCACTGACTGGAGATCTGTAGCCCCTGGCAGTTTCAGTTTTTCTGTGTTACAGAATGCTATTTGTCATATTTTTATGCCGTTTAGTCAGAGTTTTTGAGTTTATTAAGAGATAGAGGATAACTTGGTAATTTCCTTTGGACATCAGAGAAATAACACTGAATGGAGATCTGTAGCCCCTGGGAGTTTGTTTTTATTTGTTACATAATGTTATGAATCAGTCATATTTTCTTAATGCCGTTTATCAGTTTTTGAGTTCATAAAGAGAAAGAAGAAGATGGCATATCACATCGTATTTTTTTGAACTTCAAACAATCAACTCAACAGTAATTTACATAGTTACACTCAACGATGTCATTTAGTACCAGCTACTGTAATATCCGAATTACTTGACAGCGAACTCTGTATTACTTGGAGGTGCTATTTGAAGGAGTTTAAATTTGATGGACAGATTTCAGTCGACGAAACTGTGATCCTATAGTGTTTAAGCAATTGTTTCTGCCTTTTTAACGAAAAAAAGGTAATTTCGTTCAAGAATAAATCTTTCCTAAATCCAGAAGGATTTTGTTGTTATTTAAGAATGTCGTTCGTAATTTTTCATGCGGTAATAAATCAAAGCATATGAAAATCTGTTTTCTTCTCGTCCGTTTATCATCACTGGGCACTATACAAATAATTGTGTTGTTTAACGTGCCATAATTTAGTTTACAAAGACATGTGTTGCTTTTAAATTTTCCCTATCGAACTTCGAATAGTCGTCTTCCATATTGAAATTTTAGTCTTAAAAGTGGTATGACAATTTTTTATATGAATGCTTTAGATGACGATGATGTTCTTGTACTTTTCTGGAACGTAACTTTATCTGAGGAATAACACCTGTATTATGCGCGCAATAGGATCCACCAGAATCCGTTTCTAGATAGACATTTTTATGTCGGGAGTGGGGTGATGAAAAAATACTGGAAATGTCTTTTTGTTGTCCCAGAATGGGGGGTTAATATTAATCTCCTACCTGTATTTGTTTGACCGTACAGAATAATTTTCCAATTACTTAGGATTATCATGCATACTTTCTATAGCTATTATCTAAATAAATGAAAATCAGAAGCCGTCTTTCTGGATAACCTTTAAGCAATAGTATACAGTTAAAACAAGATTTAAACAACCTCCTTTAAATAATTAGTCTATTGGTAGAGATTCTAATGTCACCTATCGAATGTCACCTATCAAACTGTCCTTTAGCGTTTTTAATTTTAATTTTTTTTATGATTTCCACCGAGAGTAATATAATTTAGAGTAGCATAAATGCATACAAAAGCATAAAATTTTGAGGGTTACACAAAGCGGTAGAAAATAACTAGACAATATATCAAGAAATAGAACTAATTTCCTGTGATGTTAATTCATTATCCTGCAGAAAATTACGTACTGAGCAGATGTGTATAGCTGGGTTCATTATACTTAATACTGAATGTGTGGTATTTCTTTGCATGTATGGTAAATATTTTGCCGTTTTTCGTTTTTCGTTCTCTTGTTTGCTGTAATCTTTTACTACATATTGTCTCATTTTTATTTCTTTTTCATTTTTTTATCGTTGCTTATTATTGTTTTTAGATAACTATTTGTTGCTTTTTCATTGTTCCTTAATGCCAGTTTTTTACCATTTTTAAATGTAATTTCGATCTTTGCTCGTTCTTGTTAATGTCGTGCGTTTCCCAAAGAGAGAGAAATCAACAATTTTGTTTATACATGTACAATAATATAAGTAAACTTCCCATGTTAAATAAAGAAAATTTTAAAACCTCGTACTGAAGGTTTCATCCCGTTTGTACAGGTATATGCATGTGTACCTTTAGGCATCGACATACATTATAAAATTCTGATCAGCGAAAATAAGCCAAATTTGCCTATTTCAAAGAAATGGATGAATGACCTCCATGAGAAAGAAATTTCTTAGGACTTCCTAAAATTTCCAAATTTTTACTTACTTTTCCCGAAATGTTTAATCTTTTCTTTCCTGTCTGGTATATTTTTTTTTTGGTACAATCCTCGCCTGGCACAAACTTAATGATTTTCAAACTCACCTGTTCGAAATTAAGGATTTCCCATCGATTACCAAATATTTTTTTCAAAAAAAAAATTCGCTTTTGAGTAATCGGTGATCAATGAGGGCTTAAGCCTTATTCTTTTCTCCTCTATTCTTGGCACCCTATTTTTTCATTCAGTAACAGGGAGTGCGACTGTCTCTTTGTTGAAACAGATGGCACTAATTAAAGGAAAAACGATTTAGATCAGTAATTCATTCTCTAACAATTTATCATGATTTCGTCTTTTAAATTTTTTTTTAAAATTTTTTTTTCATCTTCAAATTCTGGTTTTTGTAATGTCTCTTGTTCCTTTTTTTTATCTAGTAAATTATACGTCTAAATCTCTCGTTAAAATTTTTATACATATTGACCCAGATAATTTTTCTTTTAACCTGGGTGCGACGGAAAACTTTTTTTTAATTTTTATAAATGACTTTTGAAAATTCCGTGAAAAGGCCAAAATAGATCTTTTTTTACAAAATAAATTTTACTTCATTTTACTTTAAGATGTGAAAAAAAAACTATGAATGATTTTTTTTTTTTTTTTTTTTAAGTGGGTCGATTAAACAAAGAAAAAAATAAATCTCTTGGAACTTCAAAAAAACTCCAAAAAGATATATATTTGAGAGTTCAATTTTCTCAATTCATTCCTTATTAAAAATATCAGTATAACAATATAATCTGTTATCAATAGCAATTTCATTTAAAAATATTTTTTTCACTAATATCAACTAGGAATTTATTTATAAACAGGAATTATTGGTCTTACAGTTTCATGAGAGAATTCATATATTTTCAATCATAGTTTAACGAATCTATTATGTATTTTTCCTAGAACACCCTAAAAAACAAGACCCTAAAACTCAATGAATTTTTTTCGGAGGCTTCAGCAGATTCTTGTTTGCTATTCACAAGCTAAAATGACTTATACCGTGTCATTATCCACCTTTACAATTATATATAAGATTTTTTTTTCTATAATAAAGATTAAATTAGTTTTCTTTTCAAAACTGACCGTTTATTCGCTGAATAAAAAATTTCCTGAAAAGTTTTATTGAGTAAATTAGCTGTAGGTTTTAACAGGAATCTTATACAACACTTGTGAAAAATTTCTGCCGTCGGCATCTATTTTATTTTCAGTTTTTAGTACAATTAATGCTTTGTTTCTATATTAGGGAATGAAATAGCTTTTTTTTATAAAACTATCTGTGCTTTTACAAAAATTTTCCTGAAAATATAAATTTAATTCAGCTTTTAAGAGATCTATGTATGACTTAAACTTTTATAAGATGTGGCCTAAGATAATCATGCATAACAATGTTGTCGTCAAGACGTATCTCTTTCAGTCTTTAAACTTTCCAAGTTCCTTTTAAAACTTTATTTTGTTTTGATTATTCCGTTGAAAAATGGAATTCATACATTTCTGTGTTTTCTTGTTTCTCCAGTTTAAAAGTTGTCTAGAGAATTCTTAATACATATTTTTGTACAAACAGAACTTCAAAGGATATAGAGTTGGTTTTGTAGCTTTCTAATAGTTATTTTACAATCAATTTTTTTGCTTAGTAATAGTTATTATTGAATAATTCATAGAGTTTGATTTTTTTAATATATTTTAACTCAGTTATCTAATTATTCTTGTGTATTTAACCTTGCAACTTTTTTTTTAAACTTAAACGAGTTTGCAGCAAATACGTGAAAGTTTGTCATATTCTTTGAGCCCTCAATGACGAAGCTATAGAACTTGGGGACTCGAATTTCACTATTCCAGTGTTCTATTTCGTGTATATGACACGTTATTAATCAAAACATCAACCCCTAGCGCAACCTATTTTTTCACCCTCAACGCTTGTACTCCTTTTATTACCAGATGCTTTACATCAATGCCATCAGTCTTAACCCTTGGTCACTTCTGCTATCCTTTTAAGTCGTGCGAGCAAAAACTGGAAATCCGAACCCACTGCACTAGCGCTTGTGAAACACTAGTATATAATAACAGTTATTCACAGAATTGTTAAAAAAATAAGTGAAAAAGTGACTTCACCCAGAGATTAAAAAAAAAATATTACGTTCAAGAATGTGAATAAAAAGACTTTATCTATATCCTTAATAAATACTAACGGAAGTTGTGTCAGGTTTTGTTGTGGCATTGCAGTGTTTTTCGTTTTTCTTGCCAAAATGATATACGGCCTCACAAGCATTAAAGGAACTACGTTTAATGAAAATGTATTAGTCCATCCACTCCTCGTTCTCATTCATAACTGTTGCGGCATTAGCGCAGCACTCGCAAGCTTGTGCTTAGAAATTTAGAATAGCTAAGTAGTTTTAAAGGGGTAAGAGTCCCTCGACCGTAGCATTACGAAATTTCTCGCTTAAGTTGAATTTAAGATATAATTTATATATTTAAGATCTCAATCTAGTATTTAGGGCTTGAGATGAACATAATGCTACAGTCTCTGATTAAATACAAAATTTGAGTGAGGAAAATTCAAAATATTATATTAGCATATAGTTATTTTAAACGAATCTTGGCAGCATCAAAATGAGTTAAAATAAGTACAGAAAATTTAGCAAATGTTTTTGAAAAATTCTGTAATAAGTATTTAAGACTACTTGGATAAAAAGAAGTGCCTTTGTTTCGTGTATGTATCCTCATTTGAAAAAATAAGCACTTGTAACTAGGAATGATACAGGCTTGAGAGTATTTTCCAGAAAAGCAAAGTACAAAGGCTGCAAACGTATAGGCAATCCTAAAAGTAAAATATAAACTGGATTCGCGAGAAAATTGAATTTAAGAGAAAATACATAATTTTATATTGTACGCAAAGGGCAACACTTTTATAAAACAAACTCCGTAGAATTCATATTTAAAATATTTAATAGTGAATACAGGAGTGCAAATATCATTCAAGTTTTTAAGAAACATTTCTTCCTATTTCTCAATGGCTTGGAACAGCTTTTCCATCACGTATAATAGTAGCAAAGAAAATGTAATTTTGAATATTTTATGGTTCAGAAAAATTTTATAACGAATTCTGGAAATTGAAAAGTAATAGCATAAGTTTTGGAGAAATATATCTGAGGGAGAGTGCATTATTTTAAAGTAGAACTAATGTTTAATTTGTGGTTTCCAATCTTCGTGTAGGAAATCTTACACCAAGTCCAAAGGACCTAGGTCCTCAAATCCTAGGTCCTTGGCGACGGGTAGTTAGCAGTTTCACTTTAAGGCGAGGTACCACTGGCGCTGAAGTCTGACTTGACCTCGAAGAACATCGGTCCCGTAATTTTGAACTGAATCAAGTGACGAGACCGGAACACTTGACCCCGCACCTCCAGAGGTAAATTTGAGAACTTGGAAGACATTGTAGCCACGACCTATTTTACGTGCCCCGGCCACAATTAGTGAACACGGCGGTGGATTTGCAGCGACGAGCATCGAACCAGGGACATTCAGATCACTGCCTCGCTGCTCTTGCCAACTGGGCCTACGTTAAACTTAGCACCCCCAACCATTACAAATATAATGTTAAATCATATAAAAGGGCATTTTAATCAATTTACTTGAAACATTGCATGGAATGAGCAGTGATCAAAATGTTTAGAAAATATTTGTTATTCAACATGAGTTAGATATTCGTTGTCTTCATCAGCTAAAAAACTTAAAAATATTGAAACCCAAAAGCATTTATTGTTACAGGTTTTACCCTTTAATATGCAATCAACAGCTTTAATTAGTAACAACTCTCTAGCCAAAATAATGGTTTCGGAAAGTACATTCTTGCACAAATGAAAATTCTCCTTTTTACACGAACTTAAATATTTACCCTTATACTTTCTAAGGGAATCTCCTTTTTAATATTTACGAGTATATTCAGTGTTCTTTGCTGCAGTATGCCTCCCAATACTCAGACATTCACCCGGGTGCTTAGTTATTATGCAATCTGTCTCCACTCACACGTTCACATATCCAACTTTATTATCTTACCGCACGTAATTTCCCTTCTTAACTATTTTTCTGTCGTGTCGACGCCATCTTCTGGAGAACACCAGAACTGAAGTTGGGGCCATTGTATCGATTACAGCTCACTTATTTATATTACTGCCCATGAAACTTTCACTGGCGATCCGTGGAACGTGACCGGACTTGTAATGCAGCCTGAATATGGCCCGGATAGCCAATATCCAACCCCACGACTGCCTCCCCGCGCGGCGTTCTTTTTCCTTAATTGAAAACATCGTCAAAGCAACGCTAAGATCTGATTTACTAATCCTTGGCCTTTTATGAAATGGATCTCGCTTTATGGTGCGCGGAGGCTTTGCTGTAATGGTGTCGTTAGTTATCTGCTAAAAATTGAATGCTCTTTGTTTATCTATGTAATTGCTGTTTTGTTCCGGCAATTATGCTTTGATTCCTTCGTTCGACGGGCTTACATTAGGGGACTGCACGTTTTCAAGAGATGGGGAAAAAAAGCTTTAACAAACTAATATTGCTTTGGAATCGGAAGAATTTCCCAGGAAAGTGAAATCAGTTCCTCTAAGTGTCAGCCAATTTGAATTCTTAACAGCTTTGATTTGTTGCACTTACATTTTTATTTTCAAAGCTAAAGACTTAAATATTTAATTGTGGTAAAGTAAGATAAAAACAAAATAAATAAACTTGTTGGCAAAAATAATAAGTTTAAAATATAAGTCAATACCTAATACCGTTTAATATATATATATATATATATATATATATATATATATATATATATATATATATATATATATATATATATATATATATACAGGGTGTTGCAGAATTCGACCGACAAATTCAGAGGGGTGATAGTAGGCATCAAGACGAGCAATAATCACATAGGAATGTATAGGAATGTTTGACCGGACACGCAAACCTGGGCGGTTAGAGGATAAACAAAGATGCAGAAATGAAAAGTCAACATTTCTGCATCTTTGTTTATCCTCTAGTTGATTAGGTTTGCGTTTCCAGTCATACATTCCCATGTAATTCTGTTTCGTTTTTGAGTTTTCTACATCATAAAAATGCGATATTTCCGGCGATCCAGTGAGGTTGGTAAGAGGTATGGTCCTATTAAGTAAACAGAGCCTTCCAGCGTCAGGTTTGCGTTTCCGGTCATACCTTCCTACGTGATTATTGCTCGTCTTGATGCCTACTATCACCCCCCCTGAATTTGTCTGTCGAAATCGACAACACCCAGTATATGTATGTATGTATGTATGAATGAATGAATGAATGAATGAATGAATTCGACTTCACTACAGGTGATATTATATGAGGAACCTAAAATAAGCAGCTAACATGTCTAAGTTAGCTAACTATTCTCTGTCCAAGTTCTTAAAATAAGTACAGTTTATAGTATGTTAGGTATAGACTTATATTTTAAGTCCCTAAAAGGTTTTAATTTTATTTTAATTTCCTGCCAAGGTGCGTATACATATATACAGTGAACGAAGGGTAACGAACGAAGTTGTTCGATAAATGCTGCACAAGCTTTAGGTTTTTTAATGTATACCACCGAGTTTCAAACAGAACGCCAAATTTATTCGTTGAAATATGGCCTAATTTGTTCATCACCCTTTGTTCGCGGGCGTTCCCTCTATGTATACCCACCTAAACAATCTTCTCAAATTATTTTGCAATGCCTTATACCCCTTTCCAACCATGCAGAAGATAATAGAAAATTAGAGTATGCTATAATTAGAATTAAGGGCGCATAGTACGGGCTGCTCACAAAAGAATGTGCCCCTGACGACTAAAAATGTTCAACAAGCCAAAATATTCTGCCGCATATGGAGAATCCCAATACAAGTTCTTATCGAACCAAAGTTCCTGTGACCAGCATTACCGAAGACGTTGTGCGAGCGACCAGACAAGAAGTAGGACAGCGAATAGTTAGCTAACTAAGACGTGGCAGCTGCTGTAATTCCTATTTTAAGATCCAAATATAATCTTAGTTGTAATCCGACTAGGATTCTCTCTCTCTCTCTCTCTCTCTCTCTCTCTCTCTCTCTCTATATATATATATATATATATATATATATATATATATATATGTGTATATATATATATATATATATACATATATATATGTATATATATATATATATATATATATATATATATATGTATATATATATATATGCATATATATGTATATATATATGTATATATATATATATGTATATATTTATATATATGTATATATGTGTATATATATATATATATATATATATATATATATGTATATATATATATATATATATATATATATATATATATATATATATATATATATATATATATATATATATATATATATGTATGTGTGTGTGTATATATATATATATATATATATATATATATGTATATATATATATATATATATATATATATATATATATATATATATATATATATATATATATATATATGTATGTATATATATATATATATATATATGTATGTATATGTATATATGTATATGTAGGTATATGTGTGTGTGTGTGTATATATATATATATATATATATATATATATATATATATATATATATATATATATATATATATATATACTACCTAAAAACCCACACTTCGCTACGGAGTATATTCAAATTAAATACAATGGTCAATGTATGCAATTAATGCCAAAAAAATAAATATATATATATACACTGCTGGCCACTGTAAATGCAACACCCTGAAGGAAACATGCAAATAAGATGAAATTTACAACATGCATTAGCGGAGGTGAGATATGCAAATGATTAGAATTTCAGCGCAGACGCACATCACGCGCGCCTGTGGCGCCACTTCAAAGCGCTATTTAAGGCTTGGAGATTTCGACGATTTCAAGTTCGGCAATTGTGTTTTTCTTGTGGTTTTTTTCAAAAAACGATCAATTATGCCTCGTCGAAAACAGCGATCCTCTTTTGACCAAGTATCCGAGTTCGACAGAGGAAGGATAGTGGCCTACCGAGATTGTGGATTATCTTTCAGTGAAATCGTTAGTAGTGTTGGACGAAACCAAACAACTGTAATGCGGATATGTGATCATTGGATGCAGGAGGGTACGACGGACAGGCGTGTTCGATCGCATCCACCTCAGCGCACCACTTCACGTGATGACAGGCAAATTGTGCGCATGGCAGTGACGGATCGCTCAGTCACATCACGAACCACAGCACAGCACATGCAGTCTGTAACGCATCATCCAGTGTCTGCGCGTACCATTCGACGCCGTTTACAGCAGAGTGGTCTGTCCGCAAGGCGTCCCTTGCGTTGTCTACCCTTGACGCAGAACCACAGACGTCTCCGCCGCCAATGGTGCGATGACAGAAGGATGTGGACGGCAGAATGGAATGAAATTGTCTTTACTGACGAGTCACGCTTCTGTCTGCAACACCACGATGGTCGCATTCGAGTCTGGAGACACCGTGAAGAGAGGATGATGAACCGCTGCGTTATGCACCGCCACACTGGTCCTGCACCGGGTATTATGGTATGGGGCGGTATTGGATATCACTCTCGCACACCTCTAGTACGCATTGCCGGTACTTTAAACAGCCAGCGCTACATCTCCGAGGTGTTGGAGCCAGTTGTCCTTCCTTACCTTCAGGGCTTGCCCACAGCCATATTTCAACAGGATAATGCGCGACCACACGTGGCACGCATTGTCCAACGGTTCTTCGTCAATCGCCAGATTGAATTGCTTCCCTGGCCGCCTCGCTCTCCGGATCTTTCGCCGATAGAAAACATGTGGTCCATGGTTGCTCTACGATTGACCCAGATTCCATCCCCAGCTGCCACAGCAGATCAACTTTGGCAACGTATGGAAGCTGCTTGGTCTGCTGTACCCCAAGAACTCATCCAAAGTCTCTTTGAATGAATGCCGAGGCGTGTGGTAGCGGTGATCTCCAACAATGGCGGCTACTCTGGCTACTGATTTTGGCAGGAACCACACTTCACAGAAGTCTATAAATTTAATCATTTGATACTTGGTCAACATGTTATCTACAAAATAAATTTTGTTGTGATATCTCTTGTCTTTCTTGGTGTTGCAATTTGGGTGGCCAGCAGTGTATATATATAAATATTTACTTTTTTATAAATATATATATATATATATATATATATATATATATATATATATATATATATATATAATAAATACGACGATCAATGTATACAATTGATATAAAAAAACAAAAAAGTTTATTTATAAAAAAAATCGTAAGGGATATTTTTATAGACAAAATAATGTAGAAGAAAATATTCAAATTAAATCTAATAGGACATACTGAAGAATATAGTACAGTTTGAGGAACATATCTTTTACTGTATTTTAACATTATTTTGGATAATGTCGAATCGTCTGCCGCATTAACAAGAAAAAGAAATATTTTTTTGTCTATTTCGTTGTTATGCACGTGACGATAAATTTCTTTAAAGTACCAGGAAACGAAATCACGTGATCGGCATTTAATAAATTAAATTCTAAAATTAATCTTTAAAAATTCACCAAAAATCAGAAAATGGAGGTAAAGATTCGAAAAAGATTTCATTTTAAAGGAATGTTTATGATCTTTCTCGTGATATAAATTTTATAACCCTCAAATTATTATTTTAAATGCAAACTTAAAAAAAAGTTACTAAACCAGCTTAAAAGTTTAATTTTAAAAAATATACGAAGAATTTTTTAAAAATCTTTCTTAATGCACCTCTACACTATAATAAGAATCGCCATGCAAAATTTTAGCCTTTTAGATCCAGCGGTTTAGTCTGTACGTTGTATGTGAGTCAGTCAGTCAGTCAGTTATGGAACTGTTCTATATATATATATTTTATATGTTCATATATATATATATATATATATATAAGGGCGTCCCCTCCCATTGGTGGATCACTCTACTTTTATATGTTCATATTTTGTATATATGAAAAATACTTAAAAATTGGCAAGAAAATTAAATTTATTACAAAAAAATTATATATATACATGGAAACGTCTTTAGCAGGCCATCCATATGTGTACATTTATCATATATATATATATATATATATATATATATATATATATGAACCGAATGTTGGTATGAGGGAATGAATGAACCAACTTAACAAAACAACTGGTACACTTCTGTTTACCACAGAAATTTTCGTTTGGATTGAAACTATGAGATCCACATATTCCTTTCCCATTTAATGTTTAGTTATGCTTCTAAAATTGTTTTCAGATCCGCTTTTATGACATATTACGTCTCATTATTTGCGAGGGGGAAAAAATCTCAAACATACAGCTAAATTAACAAATCACGAGTTAACGTTCTATTGGCACTGGCAGGACTAAAAGGGAAAAATGTATAAAATATTACTCCCTGGACTCCCTAGCCATGAAATACGGCCAGTTAATGGCAAAAATTATTTATTTAATGCTGTCATTAGTTATCTTTTTAAAAATGTATGCTGTGCTTTATCGGTATTGTTTAATTGTTGTTTTGTTTGCACCATAAGGGAGTTGGGACTTTATCATTTGGGCTTAAGATGCGACTGGGCTATTTTTATTGTCTTCATTTCAAACATATTTTCTGTTTTGCAGTTTTGTTAGAAATTATTATTTCCTATTTTTGGTTGCAACCCAGGGTTATTGGTTTTGTTTGTTTTTTTAATCTGAGAGCTATTTAATATTTATTTACTAATTTATATTAATCTGTGCTTTGGATATTGGTATGAATTTTGTTTAGAAATCAAGGGCTATTAAACGTAATTTCAGAAATCTTGAACTGATGTTTTTAATTTTATAAATGATATGGAAGTAACTAGTTAATTAAGAAACATGCATTTGATAGCAGTTAATGAAATCTAATATTACTTATTACTAATATTAGATATTATTTAATACAGAATCTAATATTAATAATCTGATATTAGTTCTGGTTCTATAATAAATATGGGAGTAACTGATTAATTAAGAAACACGCATTTGATAGCAGTTAATGAAATCTAATATAACTTAATACTAATATTATATATTACTTAATACCAAAATCTAATATTACTAATTAGATTTCTCTAAGATTAACAAAACCAACAAACCAGGGTTGTTGGTTTCTGTAGATTAACAAAACCAACAACCCAGGTTTGTTGGTTTTGTTAATCTACAGAAGATATTACTTTTGTAGATATTACTTAATACAGAAATCTAATATTACTTATTAGATTTCTGTAAGATTAACAAGACCGACATCCCAGGGTTGTTGGTTTTGTTAGTTTTTTTAATCTGAGAACTATTTAATATTTACTAATTTATATTAATCTGTTCTTTGGATATTTGTGTAAATTTTGTTTAGAAATCAGGGGCTATTAAACGTAATTTCAGTAATCTTGAATTGATGTTTTTAACTTATTAAATAATATGGAAGTTAATGAAATCTAATATTTCTTAATACTAATATTAAATATTACTTAATAAAGAATCTAATGTTAGTAATCTAATATTAATTCTTTTTCTATAATTAATATGGAAGTTACTAATTAATTAAGAAACACACATTTGATGGCAGTTAATGAATTTTAATATTACTTAATACTAATATTAGATATTACTTAATACAGAAATAATCTAATATTACTTAATACAGATTATGTCGTCATATATTAGTGAATTATCATCCATTTCCAAGGGAAAAGTTTGTGAGTCTATTGGGGATGACTGGATAAAATTTAGTCATAAAACACATAAAGAGGCCGTGGCCAATTTCAGACTAAGAACTGGGCACGACTGTCTGTCTGAACATGTCCAAAATAGGGATTGTGAGTTCCAGTGTATGCACCTTATGTGAGAATGAAAATATGAATAAAGCTCACCTATCTGTTTGCTCGAAACTAGACTTTAACTTACGGCAGAATGGTAGTTTGTGTGCTATCTATTGGAAGTCCATAGAACTTATGTCCTGATCTCACGGTCTTCAATTATTGTGCTTCTGGCTTTTTGACTTTTTATCCTAGAATTTTAATGTTTTTAACTGGCTTTAAAGCCTTTTGGTTGTTCTTTTTATCGTATATTGTGGTTTCTTTTTTGTTGTCCTGTATTTTTACAGTTATTTGTATGTTGGGTGAGTGGCCAGACTTGCGTGAATTAAGTTCCGTTCAGCCATATGTAACAACAACATATTACTCAACACCATATTTATAAGGAATATATTGTCAGTCTTGCTAACATATTAATGCGAAATCACAACCAGAAACGATCCCATGAATCTAGACCAGTTAAAATCGACTACCGATAATTCTATTTAGCTGAGCTATATATATTTTATGACCTTCATATAAAATGAAATTGACAGATGTCCCCACAACGCGAGAGAAGATCAATTAAATAGGCTCTAGTACTTTAAGAAATGTTTCGCACTCCAGTGCTTTACTATTATTGTTTATATCATTTCATTATGTAACTCTTATTATATAAACCATATAATGGCAGAAAAGTTTCTGAGGAAATATGAGCTTTCTGCGGATAAATGTCCATGAGGAAGTATTTAATAGACATACTAGAAAAAAGCACAAAAACATTGCCCTTGTGTCTAAATACTTGTTAACTGTTAATTTTTTTTTGTTCAATTAATTCATGTTTATTTAAGTCGTGAGGATTTTTTTTTTATCTCTGAAGATAAGATAAATATTTGCAATCATAGACAAGTAATTAACGTAAATTAAACTTTTTTAGCTGTACTTCAGATTCCGTTTATTGGTATCAAATTCACTTTTAATGTGTTAAAAGTGAATCTTGATACGTAAGACCTGGTTCTACTGCGGAAACTTTCATAAAAAGGGTCAATGATTTTTTTTTTTTATGAGCGGAAGATCGTTTTATAATTTGACAGTTTTTATGGACCGTAATCTTATAATTTTAAGAGTAAAATCATCGAATTATCTCTTTATAGATCGTAAAGATAGTGTGTTGTTATGAAGGAGAAAACCAGTTACAAGGATTTTTAAATTTCCTTCTATTGAGTCTAAGAAAAGTTAAAATTAAATGTAATCACAATGGGCACTTACATTATAAAAATATACTTCTCCGTGGCTTAATCCAGACCACAAATTCTTATACTTTGGTTTGAGATCAATAAGAGATAATTTTGAAATTCATATGTAATTCAAGTACGTCTTTATTGTTAATAAACTTAACTGAATTCAACTATTTTTTCCCCGCACACGTAAATAATATTAGCGTAAAACAGTATCTATCAGTAGCATATGCTAATATATACTACGACTACATACCATATCCATATATTTATATATATAGACAGAGGCTGTTCGCACATTTTTTAGACGATTTTGGTAAGCGGTAATAAAAAATCGTTTGCTGCAAAAGAAATAATTGCAATTGTACTATGTTTTTAAAAGTCAAAATTATCGTCTGCGGCTTGAAAGTTTTGTTTTTATTCAAAATGGCGATTTTTACAAAGCAGTGGTTCGAAGGCTACATTTATGCTCTTTCCGAAGAGAAATATGCATACTCCGTTATCCAAAAACGATGTGAGAGTCATGGTTTTGTGATATCTAAAGCGTCGATAGGTAATATCGTCAACAAGAAAGAAAAAAAAAACGTCAAATTGGAGCCTCAAGTGGGACAAAAATTCCAAACAAGTATCCAAGGAAAAAACGGACATCTTCGACTATTGCAAAGGTACGTTGTTTAATGTTAAAAGAAAATCCCCCTAGTCAAAGGACAGTTGCAAAATTATTAAAATGCTCGGTGTCCACTGTAAATAAAATGATAAACGTTGATTTAAATCTTAAGAAAGCGAAAAAACGCAATGTGCACCGTCTTCTTCCAAATCATATCGCTGAACGCAGGACACGCTGCAGAATTCTATATGAGAAACACTTATCCAAAGAAAAATGGAAAACAATTGTCACAATGGATGAATCATGGGTGTATTTAAATAACTGCAACAAAAAAAGAGCCATTTATTATCATAAAAGGGGAGAAAAAAATTTAAGTACATGGTTCACAGAATCGAAAGAAACTTTTTCTAAGGGATTCATGATTGTTGCTGGTTTTTCTTATAATGACAAGTTAAAAATAAAGAGAGTGGGAAAAAAATGTCAAGATTAACTCTAAATACTATCAGGAACATATTTTATCGCCAATTTTTCTGAATGAAATAACATCGCTTTACCCACAGTGCCATCAATCTGTGAGACTCCATCAGGACAAAGCTAGCAGTCACACATCAAAATCCACTGTAAATTTCCTAAAAGAAATGGAACAAAAAACTGGTATCAAGGCCATACCCTTCACTGATATGCCTACTACATCTCCCGATGTATCACCTATGGATTTTTGTGCTTTCGGACTTTTAAAATCTGCATTATCCAAACGTCGTCCCAAAACACTTACAGGACTCTGGAAAACTGTTCAGGAGGAATGGGATAGAATACCTCTTCTGACACTTCAAAAGGCATTATTATCCTGGAAATTGCGGTGTCGAAAGATAGTTCAGAATAAGGGATGTCAAATAGAACATTTAAAACAAAAGAATTTTATGTAATTTAGTTTTGTGAATGCAATATACATCGTCTAAAAAATGTGTGAACAGCCTCTGTGTATATATATATATATATATATATATATATATATATGTGTGTGTGTGTGTGTGTGTGTGTGTGTGTGTGTGTGTGTGTGTGTGTGTGTGTGTGTGTGTGTGTGTGTGTGTGTGTGTGCGTGCGTGTGTGTGTGCGTGCGTGTGTATATGTATGTATACTATATTGTATCTAGTATTACTATATATTAGTTTATATTACTATATACTTATATAAGTTTTATGTAGCATAATGAAGTAGCACCTAAATTCCAATGCAATTGACTCCTTCAAAGTTTATATGTATTTAATGCTTAAAACCACCTTTCGAAAAGATAGCGATACATTTTCACTACACTGCATGTCACACTCGCCCACACAAGTATGTATGAATGCAAGTAGTATATATATATATATATATATATATATATATATATATATATATATATATATATATATATATATATATATATATGTATATATATATATATATATATATATGTATATATATATATGCATATATATATATATATATGTATATATATATGTATATATATATATATATATATATGTATATATATATATATGCATATATATATATATATATGTATATATATATGTATATATATATATATATATATATGTATATATATATATATATATATATATGTATATATATATATATATATATATATATATATATATATATATATATATGTATATATATATATATATATATGTATATATATATATATATATATGTATATATATATATATGTATATATATATATATATATATATATATATATATATATATATATATATACATACATACATACATACATACATACACACACACACCGTGAAATTTCTCTTGCCGGCCACCTTCTCTATTAGGCCTTATTTTGTCCAAAACCGATTCTAGATTCCATAGAGCTATGTAAGCTATAGAAGAAACCCTCTCTTAAAAGGCCATCCCTCAAAATGGCCACTTGTTTTTCAGAACCATTTCTGGCCGTCATAGAGAAGTTTCACTGTACATAGGTATATGTGTATGTGTGTTAGTTTCAGAATTCCCCTGGTACGTATTTTTTTCGTTGAATTTTCATCTTTATCAGCATGACACTTCTTCTTCACTTAAAGATGCTGATGAAATTTGAAAATGAACTTTTCTTCAGAAGCAGAGTAGTTATTTTTAAAAGACGCAATCTCAAATCATCACCTTCAAATCGATACGATTACACAACGCACTCAGGCAGAAAGAAGGCAATGTGTTTGCTCTCTTTTAAAATCTATTTAAAAAAGAGCTTAGAGAAAATTTTCATCATGCTGTTCACAGAATAGGTTCTTAAACAGTTTGAGTTTGTTTTTGACGTAGAACTTTTGATTTTGAAATAAAACGTTTTTATTTTCATAAATTAACAATAACTTTGACTTTAATTTCTCGGTTTGACTATCAGATTCAATATGCATTAAAAATAATATTACTTGCTTTAAGGCTTTGACGTCATAAAAAAAAATATATATATATATATTAGCAATTCGGAGTAGTTAAACACACCTCTTATTCCACTCGTCTCTTTAAATATCCAACTCAACCGCTCTCAGACAAATAGGGTTCAAAAAATTTCACCGTCTCTTTTACATAGCTAGTACATTACCGAAGCATGTTTACAAATCCCCTGAAAATCTTCAATCAAACACGGAGAAGGGGAAAAAATACTTATGTAATAAGAAAAAAAAGGCAAAGATTAAGTAAAGTACCAAAAGAATTTCATTAAACAGTAAATGCTCAGTTCATACTACTCCTGCTCACTGATTGGTCTTTTTGGAATCATGTGATACCTCTTTACTTTTGCATTTTCTTCCCTTCAAAAATTTCCTCGGCGTATCTATGTAAATAAATTACTTCCACTTTCAACAGCATTTTTTTTTCTCTCTCCTGCTTTTTATCGCTAAATAAATAAAATGGCGAGTTGATTGGAGGGGGAAAAAACCGTATTAATAATTACCACTCACTGAACCTTTCACAGCATCCTGATTTCAAATCTTTAACGATCGGTGTTGTTAAAAATTCCTCTAAGCACTTAGACAAACAAAAATCTCGCAAAGTTTTCGCTGGAGCCCAAGCATCTTAATTAAAATATTCTCAATTCATTCCAACTAATTAAATATTGCAGCCCCATTCTTAGGTTAGTTCTCAAAAGTTTGTCTTCCTTAAACAGTTAACATCAAGATTTACGGAGGGCTGCATTTTTTTAAATTTATTTTTTTCCTCCATGTAGTTGATTTCCCCGGGCATAACCGATAAAAATTTGCCATTCTGGTTCAACTTCAGGGCATTCCGACGATATATATAATATAAACTTGTATTTCGAAAACAAACAAACACACGCAAAACTCACATTCGCAATTCTTCATTTTGATTTGAAATGTAATTTCTACCAGAAAAAAACTATATTTCTTTCGGTTGTTTTGAAAAGTTTATGATATGTTGAGTTGAGTTGTTATAGTTACATGTAATGAAAACTAGAATGCAAAAATGGAGATTTGTTTATCGTTGTTTTTTTTCCATACAGCTCTAGTATTTAATGTAATTAATGATTAACATCCTTGTGATTGCAAATTTTCTTATTTTTAAAAAGTCTTGAATCACTTTTGGGGCTCGAAGGCAAATTTTCTTCTCTCGAGGAATTTTTAGAGAAAATGAAAATATTTTTCTTTTCAGTGATTTATTTTGATGAATTGTATCAGGGCAACAAATTAAATTAATTAGTTTCGGAATTAATTATTCATTATGTTTGTTCGGAAAATAAAACCATCTAAATAATTCTAGGAATATGTGCGTAGACTTAAAAATCTTAATATATTTATTTATTTATTCCAAGAATGAAATCTTGACTTTTAAAAACTGCTTTTCGTTTATTACATGTAGTGTTTCATATATTTTTTTATAAGCATTAAAGGGAATTTTTGCGCAATGATTATATAGTAATTTAAATTTTATGAGACAGTGATCAATTTAACATATCTACATCGATCTAGACATGCTAAATTGATTAGAGTACCTTTGAACTGTGTTAGCTTGCAAGCTAACACCAGTTCCTTTCTTCTTAACTGTATAAAAATTTCGGATTGGTTTAATTAAATATCAAACCAATTAGAAATCTTTATACAGCAAGGAAGAATTAGTGGATTTACTTATACCAACAGATGAGAAAGCAACTTAATAAATGCAGTTTATTCAGAGAATCATCAATCAACTTAACAAAAAATCTCGTATATATATATATATATATATATATATATATATATATATATATATATATATATATATATATATATATATATATATATATATATGTATGTATATGTATATTGTGTATATTGTTTATATTGTGTATATATATATATATATATATATATATATATATATATATATATATATATATATATATATATATATATATATACAGTCACAAATACCACAGAAAGTTTTTATTTGTTTAATTCTTCTTAAAAAAAAAATTTCCCTTTTTGCAAATCTCATAAGTTACTGCATAGGAGGAGTAAAATTTATATTTCTAGTGCTTTTGTAATTGTAAATTCTTCTGTTATTGTACAGTTTAATGACATCTTCCGTTTTCTTTCTCCTAGAATACAGTATGTGGCGGTTAATCGGACACAAGAGGTGGTTCCCTTGGAGTATGCACAGGCTACCTTGGTCAAAAAACCACCTAACGACAATCTTACTAACGTCGCTCTTGTTCCTCGAGCTCTGTATTCCAAAAGTCATCGCTCAAAACACACCCTCCGCAAAACCTGGTAAGAAATCATTCTTTTATTCCTTATATGCTGTTTCATATTATCTCTGACGAGGCATGCTATTGCCTTTGATTTCAGTCATGTTGCTTGAACGTCTAAATCTGAAGTTGACAGTGATTTAATTTTTTTCCTTCTGTTTCTATCATGACAATCATCAAAATGGATTTTTAAATTCAAGAAATTTATTGTGAACTAGAACGACTTCGTAAAAATTCAGCGAAGGAGTTTTAAGTCTCTGTTGAATTAAGAAGAGGTCCGCAGCCAGGAAAAATTCTGAGAGTGGGAATTGTTTTAATAAATAAAAATGTATCATATTCAGACTCCATGGTCAATGAAATTATAGTGTTAATTTTTTTCAATTACGATTTTCGTTGATGTTACCTAATTTTCTTATAGAATTTGAACACAGTATTGCTAAACTACCCAGTTTCTTCCAATCATTGTGACTTTATCGCAATTAATCGATAAGTTTCGTTCATGTATCGAATCTCTGCTTGGGAACAAAAATCCTAAAATCCTACGAAAATCCTAAAATATTTAACCCATGCAACCAAAAAATGCTAAAGAACTTCAAGGAAGATTTAACATCCCGAAGCAAAGGGAAAATCATTCACTTTAACAACTTATTTCAAGAGAAAAAAATTCGTTTCATTAAATCTTTATGTTGTTCTAATTGTCCAAATACTTTTCTCAATAATAAGAATGAATATACCCACAAAGATTTCTCACAAAGTGGATCAAACATCTCAAATACAAGCGAAAACTGCGAGAGCTTTCCTTTTTCTGTGTGTTACCATGAAAGAAATTTACGTACCGTTTACTAACTAACTCATCTTGTAACATTGCACTAAATCTCTTTAAAAAAAGAAAAATACAAGTGTTTAAGGAGATAAATTTCAACAATTCTTCAACGGTTATTTAACAGTGCACGATATAATTTGAAAAAGAAAAATTACTAATTAAAGTTTAAAAATCCTATAGCTGAATGAAGTGTGAAATAATTACACGCCAAAATATTTTTAACTTCATTTTTAATTAGGAAAAATATACAGTAAAAAGAAGGAAGCTCTCACTTCAGGTATTTAGCAGGAAAAAAAAAGAAAGAAAGAAAAATCAAGCATTAATTTTTTGAGTAAGCGTATGTCGGAAGCATTTTCGGCAAATTTGCTCGTCGCATTAATTTTTTTTCATTCGTGTAAGCAAAGCTAGTATTCCCGTAAAAAAGAATATAGGTTCACGAAAAAAAGGCAAAAAGTTTATTCGTGATAAATGTTCGGAAAAGCTTAAAACTCATTTGTGGTGAATTGTTTTTAACTTAAAACTAGGTTTTTGAAAGTTCTCAGAATAGGCTTTAGAATAATTTAAGGTGTGCTTTAATTTAATGTTTTACTAAGATTATTAGAGTGGTGTTTTAAAGTGAAGGTTTGATCTTTCCCACCTTTCCTTTATATATATATATATATATATATATATATATATATATATATATATATATATATATATATATATATATATATATATATATATATATATATATATATATATGTATATATATATATATAAATCCAAAAAATATGGGTATGTAAATTTGCACACGCTAGGTTTGCAGCATAGTTTATGAAGTTTAATTCACAAACGTTTTTGTTCATGTAAAACAAAGTATTCTTCTTTAGACTATTGCAAATAAAATTTGCATTTTCTTTTAGAGTTGCAGTTTACATGCATCTTTCTTGTCACTCTGCCCGGTTTTCCTATTAAAAAATAAACACTTACGAATGGTAGTTTCTACACTTAAAAATGTGAGATTTAACTCAAGAAAGTTTTTCGGAAATTAGACAAAGAACTTTAAAAAATAATTTTTCGTATATCACAAAAGAGACTTGTATAAGAAAGAATACGTAAAAATAATGTTCTAACCCAAAATTTTACTTGCTATACTTTTAATCAAATAATTGGAAGGGACATTGATTATTTATTTGGAAAATGTCTTACATCTTATATCGATGTTCCTTCGCTGCCTGTAGAGAAGATTTTTTTTTATTTTAACATTACATTTATTTGCTAAGATTGTCTGACAATTTTTCCCGTCTTGACAAGGCTTTCCAGTTCCAAAAAGCCAAGACTAATGCCACCAAAAAGTATCATACTATCATTTCAGTTGCGAGCGGTAAAATTGATTTTGCGACTCCTTCCCATAAACGAGCGAAAAAATATCGCCTGACGTTTACTTGCAGTGGTGTCTGAAGTTTTCAGTGTTTGGGTCTATCAGCTTCATGGGTCATCCTTTATGTCCTTTGATGTTTCCATGACGGATATTAACCATGATTGATATTAGAAGCTTAGTTATCTATTATCTAAACATTATTATCTCAGTACAGGACCTTGATGATTTTTATTTTAAACCAAATATTTATTTACAACTGGATCACAATAAGCAGAGATACAACCGGATTACAATACGCAGAGTTGGGGTTTGTTCACATATAATCCGTCAGCGTTAGCGTTACTCGCATCGAAATATTTTAACCCTCAGAGGGGCGCCGTTCGCACAGTGCAAGCGCCTAAATCTAGTCTTTTTTTACTTACATTCAATGTATTCCAGTTAAATGAGCATAAAAATGGTTAGTACTGCCAACTGTTATCAGTTTAAGGAAGTAAAAACATTTTGCAACCTTTAATTGAACATTTTTTTAAGATTCTTTAGGTTAAAAAAAACGGGAAAAAATCTGCACCTTGCAAACGGGGGAGCTTATTGCCCCTGAACCGATCTCAGACCTTTACAATTTCCTCATTAATCGTTTGGAGGTCTGTCATTGGTAAAAAAAAATTTCCGATGCGAGTTACGCTGACGCTGAAGCATCCTACGTGAACAGGCTCTTACAACAGGAATTCATCAGGTTTTAATAGAGCAGTAGTGACTATTTCAAAGAGTGTTTAAACGTTCCATTCCTCTTCTTCAATGGCTCAACCATTATCGAACCATACCATCTGAACAATCCAACTACCGAACAAACCATGTTGTACTTAAGTCATTGATATGGAGTAATGCAGCGGCCGTAACTCGCTCTGCTTGTAATCTAACTCACCTTTTCCTATCTGCAATTCTCAAAATCCTTGAAACATTGCTGCATTACAAAGTTGTTTAGGCGTATCCTGTAGCAAGACAGGAAAGGTTTTTTTTTTAATTATAATGAAAGAAACCAAAGAGAAGATAAAACTACAGCGTGGAATTATTGAAAAAAATTCATCTGAAGTCAGTCTTAGAATCGAATCTTAGTTACAAAGGTACGTAGAGTTGTAAATAAAATGTTTAAACTGCACTTTTCGTTCACCGTTCAACAAAGGTGAGAATGTATATTTCCAGCCATCTTAAATAACATTCTATTACCACTTATTCACAATCATTCTCTCATTCTACAAGCCTCTTTAATTCTCGCCGCTATTATAAAATGGAGAAAATGGATTTACGCCCCGCGCCAATTTCCATGCTAGGATCCGTAGTAAATTGGATTTGGTGGGCGTTCTTGCAGACATCAGGTGCTGCAAAGCTAATTATTTTGAATGAGAGATTTTAATGCCAGTTTTGCAGATTTCCATAAGATGCTTCGAAAAGTAGAAATGCTGGAAATGGAAATTTGTGGAATTAATGTCATGCCTTCAGCTTTTGTCATCTTTTTACGATAGAGTTTTGTTTTGAGTGTTTAATTAATTGTGTTTCTTTTACCGCTGCTAAACACATTTACTCGAGTATATTTTAATAGAATTAGGAAGTTGAAACTTTAAACTGAATGTTTGAGATTAATGTCTAAATAACAATTTAAAAGTGAGTAAATAAGGCTTGTCATATATATATATATATATATATATATATATATATATATATATATATATATATATATATATATATATATATAGTGCCGTAACTAGCCATTTCTGCACCCTGGGAAATAATTTGCATTTGTGCCCATTTATTAATTAGGTTTGGAAAAATAATAAAATAAATACAGCATTTTGGGACCCCCTTCCAAGTGGGCCCTGGGCGGGTGCCCCTGTTTCCCATGCCTAGTTATGGATATATATATATATATATATATATATATATAGGTCACATAATAGAAGTTATGATGAGGATCTACTAAGGATGAACATGATGAACGAATTATTTTGTTACTCTAACAGAAATTTATCACACTCGTAAACCAGTAGTTAATAATCTGTTTCGAGCTCTTAATTAGCGTATATCAATTTAACTAGGTAACGTTATTTAAGTCTAACCTTAATATCTGTTTAACTAGGTCACATAATAGAAGTTATAATGACGATCTACTAAGGATGAACATGATGAACGAATTATTTTGTTACTCTGACAGAAATTTTTCTCACTCCTAAACCAGTAGTTAATAATCTGTTTCAAACTGTTAATTAGCATATATTAATGCAATTAGGTAACGTAATTTAAATCTAACCTTAAGACCTGTTTCACTAGGTCACATAATAGAAGTTATAATGATGATCTACTAAAGATGAACTTCTAGATGAATGGTTTATTTTGCTACTTCAACTGAAATTTATCTCACTCGCAAACCATTAATTAACAATCTGTCTCAAATTCTTAATTAGCATAGATACCTTTAACTAGGTAACTTAATCTAAGTCTATCCATACGATCAGTTAAACTAGGTAACATAATCGAAGTTATTATGACGGTCTGAGGATGAAACTTGGTGAACGAATGATTTTGTTACTCTATACTAACAGAATTTTTTTCTCGCTTGTAAACCGGTAGTTGTGAACCCGTTTCAAACTCTCAATTAGCATAGATTGTTTTATCTGATTAACCAACAACAGATACATACGAGGTGAAGACACGGAAATAGTATTTCTTTCATTGAAAACCGATTCATAAGCTTTGGCTCTCATATCCAAATGATATTATCTCTAAAATTCACATGCAGAGTTCCATCGTATGTAAGATTGAAGAATGCGTCTCCGTTTAAGCGGAAGGTTTTCATCTGATGACCCTTCAGAAAATTGAATCTCCCGTTGATGTGAATATCCGGCTGAGATAAGTTCTTTCAAGTAGCGTGTACTAAGAACTAACTAATGAAATTACTAACAGATGTAAATTAAATTAGGCATCAAAAATTCGGTGGCTGAAAATTCATTAGTTGCTACTGTAGAACAAAAAAGAGAAAGTTGTGTGTAATATTATTAACTGTAAAGAGAAATATGATACTATAAAACCATACTCAAACTACATCTACTAGAAAATATATTTTGAAAAAATGATGCTTTGTAACTATGCAGTTATCATAGAATGGAATGTTGCACTGTTATATATAAGTTGTGTACTTTAAAACTTTCGAGAAAATTGTTAAATTACATATATTATTTTCCAAAAAAACTAATAAAAATATCTTAATATTTTATATTATTAGTTCTATCTTTTAACAATGTCTAGACATTATTATCAAATAAATGAAGTTTTAAGTATGCAGAATAATGCAATTTGTAACAGTAATTACTTACATTCAAGTCCATTTTAAGAAACTATTAATCTACTTTTAAAGAATCCAGACATTTTAACTGCATTTCCCTCTAGACATTGTTATATACGACTATTGAATACATTTTATTGTTGAAGTAATGAAACAGTGCTTCTCTATATCTAAAATCAAGAAATTCGCGGTTATCGCTTCAGCTATTCTTTTGTAATTTAAAAGAGATCCGTCATACTCAACAGTTTAATGCGCTTTCAGGAAATATACTTATTTTGATTTTGATACTTTCAATAAAATTCTGTTTTAAACAACATCCATTTGACGTTTACGCTGATCACTTAATAATATTTACTGAAAACAGTTTTATTGAAATCTTTAGAAATGACACTTTGAAGTCTTCTAAACATATTTTAAATTATATTTAATTAGTTCATTTCTCTTGATACCCTCAGTATGCATCAATGAATACGCTTTTAGCCATTAAAATCAGAAGCCTACTTATAAAATGCATAAAAATTATCATCAAATGTGTTTGCTTTAAAACGCCTGAAGTTCCCACAGTCATAAAACAAAACGCCTTAAAATGAAATCGATGGAACAAAGTCGGTAATGTGTCATCCAACTTTTATGTCGTATCAAAAACTAATTAAAAGTTAGTCCATAACTCTTTGAGACTAAGTAGATGTTTGCTGTTCTGAAGGGAAGGATTTTCTTTTCGGTCGGATTTTATTAATTAGTGCAAAATTCATCTTCTTCGCCGGCCGACTTCCGCCACGATAGCAGTTAGATACTGGGTCTGTCAACGGGGATGAAAAGAGGAGAACAGATATATAAGGGGGACCCATTTACAAATTTAATTTGGGTGGCAAATGCACGACGAGAGATGGGAGATATTCAGTTCCGTTTTTCGCTTGTCAACAGGGGATTTTGTTAATTTTTAAGTTCGGGGAGAGGGGGGACATTTTTAAAATCTTCAACTCTAAACTATTATCAAACTCCAATCTCCTGCAGTCACGAAGTGAACAAAAATGAGTGACATTATATACCCTTAAGACGAGAATAGTTTTTAAGGTGACTGCCTACGTTGAAAAAACTCATTTTTTGACTATTTTGATCAATTTTTATTTTGTAAGAATCGTGTAATTCAATCTTTTCTCTTTTCAAAACCGTTTTGATTTTCATTCTACATCAATTAGAAGCAGAGTTATAGCTATTTTTAAAAAACATCGTCTGCTACAAAATTGAAGTGACAAACAACTTTAAATGCGTTTTTCTCAGAATTATGTTTTTTAGCACACATCTCTGCCGTTAACATGATATTTCCCATAATAATGCATATAATTTGATAAAATTTTCAGGAGACATGTTTTATATGCTATTGTTGAGGAAATGACGCACAATAATTGATGTATAATAAATAGTTTTTTGTTTGGGGCTGTTTTGATAAGGAAAAGAATGACGAATCGGGGGAAATTTTCATATTGGAACATAAAATTGTCTGCATTATTTTTGCATTTTAAAATTTCTCTTAGATTGTGGGTCATTTTGAAGATAACTGTCATATGTATCATGTCTGAGAAGGAAATTAAAATAGTAGCAGCATTAGAATTTTGAGCAGAGTGATAGGTGTTTTAGTTAAATTTCATTAAAAATTACTTCAAATTGACCAATTTTTAAAAATGTATGGTAATTACAGGCAAGTTTTTGTTTATTATTTAATTTTAAATGCTATTTTACCATAAAGTGCAAAAAGTCCTGTAAAAAATATTTTTTAAAAATTGGCTCCAAACGTAGGCAGTCACCTTAAATGTCCTGCACAATCACCTTATGGCCATTCTTATTGCTGCTGTGTATTAACCCTACTGGATTCACTCAACTCAGTGTTAACCTATGACCGAAATTTGTTTACTATTAACAGCTACATAAATGCTCATAATCAAATAAAAATAGTATTTTCAAATTGCCTGAACTTTTTTGCACCTTGTAACAGGATTCATTTTATAAATGTGGTCCACCAAAGGAATTTATGAGCTTTTGAAACACACTAGATCAGATTTTTCTCCGGATAATGTAAATTTAAAAATATTATTTGCATTTTTTTTAAAAAAAAGGGGGAAAATACCCCGAGGTGTAAAATTTCTTTCTCTGTTACAGAGTAAATTTTTATTTAAATATTTGAATCCAAGTCGGCAATCCTTGGACACATTTTCTCCATAGATTAACATTGAGGTGAGCGAATCCAATAGGGTTAGTTCACAGCAGCCTTGATGCATTCGCTGACCAATATGCAGTATTCTTTGGACCACAGCCGCTGAATATCAGAGAGATTCTAATGAATAACTTATAAAATTATTTTCCTCGGAAAACACCGCTGATTTTCTTGTGTTGGAAAATGCGAGGAAAATCAGATATTTTCTATCCTGGCTAACTTTGCAGGGAATTGTTATACACTACGATTTCAACGATTACATCTTACTACAAAGCCTTTATTTGCATGTCTTGAATTTATATAATTTATATGATTCTTTGCAAGAAAATGGTTATACAATATCAAATTATTAAACTATAGGTACGTAACATTACACGTTTTTCAACGGGTGATAATTATACACTTCTCGGTTAAGCAAACTAATAAAAAAATTATCTTCTATTTTCCGCCTATAATCATTTAAGCATAGACATGGAAATCTGTTGACAGATTGCTTCAAATTCTTGAAATATATTTTTTAAACGCTTTTACTGGCATTTTTAGCATCTGCCGCTGACGAACGTGTGCATATTTAACGGCACGCAAACACGTTTTTGACACATTCTCTACCCTCCAAAACGACAGATATCCAAACCACCGTATTTCTCTCCTTCCTCCCACCCCCACCCCCTGGAGCACAAAATCAAACCGCGACCCCTCAAGCCCCCCCCCCCCCGGTTCCAAATGCATCTATTCCAAAACTTCTCCCTCCATCTATTCTCTGAGTAATGATTCCTGTGCTGTGCGGGATTCGAGTCTTTAACAAATCGCACACGATACCGCGTAATATGCGGCTAAGGATGCGCAAGATATGCTGATTCAGCCTCGCTTTCCCGTTTAATACAGAATTCCTCGCTCAAGGATTTGCATGCATATTGAGCAGGCCCATACCTAATCGACTGTATCGCATAGCTCCTATGTCCCAGATACGCGCTTTGTAGCAGGGAATAGTTATGAGGGGCTTCCTTAAGTTGTTAAGGAGCCTTTCCGATTTAATATGCTCTACGTCCAGGACTACGTCACGTTTCTTGGGCACTTTAGAGGGGGATAGTAAGTAACTTATGGAGCATTTTGGGTTTGTAAATATGAATGGACCAACCTGAATGGCACGTACCTGTGTGATTTTATACAGGTAAATGAGGGGCGTTTCGAAAGGGGGCAGCCGTGGAATGTGAAATCGATTTGCGGAATGCTTAAAATAGATGAATTACTTGTAGAAGGGTGTTTTGAAAGATGAAAGTCATGACACTGCTGGTAAACTCTTTCGAGCTTTACTCGTTTTGAGCAGAATCGTTTGATAGATTCTATTGATAAATTGTGTCCATCATCTTTAAAAAGAGAACTTGATTGGTTGTTAACTCCGTTGTGTTCTGTTGATTACAACAGATTATTAGAGTACATAACTGCTCCATCCAAAGGCTAGAATAGAAAGTATCTGTAGAAGGACCTCCATATATTTGTAGATGGAAGAAAAGTAGTAATACAAGAATTTCTATTCGTAAAATACGTCAAGTTAGGAGAGATCATGAAAAGTTTCCCAACGGTAGAATTATACACATTAGAAAATGGATATACAGTTGATTCCGGTTAATCGGACCACATCGGGGCGCGATCATTTTGGTCCTAATAACCGGCTGGTCCAATTACACGAACATGCCCTATAAGTCTTATGCAATAGGATTTGTTTCGGTTCTTTAGGATTCGGTTCGAATAAACGGCTGGCCCGATTAACCGGTCGTCCAATTAACCGGATTCGACTGTATTTAGGTATGCGCTAAACCACCGTTTACTTCAGTTAATTAATGAACAAGCATGCAACCGAAAATCGGGGCATAGCATGTTGTCCCAATCCCGTTACAGACAGTCTATACAACCTCCTTCTAAAACGATAAACCACAAACCGATGATTAGAACGAAGATATAATATCTGCATTAACTACTCATGCTTTATTTTTACTTTAAGTAGCCTTTGGAATAACTCTTCATATTTTTTGATAACTAATAACAACCCTTCGAACTAATCTCATAACCTCTTAAATCATACCATCAATTAAGTTTAATATCATCAATCAAGTTTTTCATAATCTAATATTGGGATATCATTAATACCGCAACATTTAAATATTTTATAATAAAACTGATTCTCATGTCAAGAACAACTGCTTCCGATAAGGCTGCTCCATACAGTTTTATGTTCAGGTCTTTAACTTTTGCAAATAGAACAAAACTAAATATTTTCCAAGCTTTTTTTTTATTTTCAGCTTTTCAAGTACTCTATAAAGATCCTTTCTCTATAAATGATTTCCCCTCTCTTAAAATATCACCTCCATTTTTTTCCCTTGCACGTGTCCAGCTTCCAATATTACTGACAAACTAAACTCTCTCTCTCTGTCTCAAATCCGTGCTGTGTCTTTGGATTAAACTTAGCGAATGTGCCTTTGGATTACACTTATGGAATATGGCGATCAATAAGCGTAATTAACGACCGCAATTTAAAAGTGCCCTCCGAAAACTGCGGTAGAAACTCTTAACGAAACCCTCACAAAAAAAAAAGAAAATGCCCAATAATTGAAAAATTCTTAAATTCCAAACAATCAGCAAAATCCCGTTTCTTTTTGAAGAAGCAAAACAATAATACACGCTATTTGGTTTTCCTGGAATAAAATAACCGCAGAAATTATTCACGGAGTGGGCCCCCGCGACAAACAAAAAAATTATTTGCTCTGAACAATAACAAAGAACTTTTGACGCTCTTATATGTTTAAAAATGACAACGCTTTTAACATTATCGGAGAACTCTTCGCCTATAGAAGAGTTTTCGTGAATAAGTTTTCTGCAAAGCATAAGTCTTTTATAACAATAATTTATTTTTCCCCGACTGACATTTGGCATATTCAGACCTCATTAATCAAGTCTAGTGGAGTTTTGCTAGTTTTGGAAATAGATAAAAATTAATCTTTGGACGTGTTAAAGAAAATCAAACAGTTGTGATTTTAAGAAGACAGAGGGGGTTTTTTTTGTGAGATTATTTGTAAAAATTTTTGTTTGTTGGGGACTATGTATAATCTTTCTTTTGTAATTAAGGCAGAGCATCTGTTGCTTTTTTCTTTATTTGGGATGATTTTTAATTCGATCGCAGGGATATTTATGATGGAATTAATTCATTACGAGCGCAGTTTTACTGACGATATTAATTACGCGCACTTTTCAACGCAAGCAAACTAAAATTTATATCCTTTAGATTTTAATTCGATGTAATTAAAGATATTTTCATTTGTGTAAACATGTGAGGGAGTCGGCAGAGTACAATTTGTCGAATTAAATTAGCATTCTATTTATCAGTTAAATTAATGGTTCTTTTAACGTAAATGAATGTTGAAATATGTTATGTATTCTTAATTTTAAACGAAGAATCTTATGTTCAGTTGGATTGTTTACGGCAATGCGGGCTAAACTGTTTACTGCTGAGAGTGACTCTTAGGTCCTGCAGGGGCGTAGATTGTTTTGCGGAAATAATTTCGAACGGAAATATTTTTGAAACTATGTTCCCTCTTCAAATTTGCAGTGCCTCTCGTTTAACTTTTACCTCGTAGTAACGCGTGGGTCTATTCCTAGGAAAATGCCCCCCCCCCCCCCCCGAAACGTAAACACAAACTTATCTAATATTCGATCACTAATGCGTACTAACAAGCTTTTTTATTTCGATTTTCTTTTTTTTTTAGAAATCATAACATTTTGTTCTATAAGTTCGACTGTCAAATAAACTATTTCAATTTCTTTCTAATTTTGGATCTATCAGTTTGACCTGTTTTGGACCTATCAGTGGTTATATTCTGTCCATACACACTCCAGGGAAATATCATACTCCGTTCATACTCCACGGCAATGCAATCAGCACGAACTCCAGGGTATCTGCTGTAAATGGAGTCATATACCAAATTATATCAAAGATACTGAGCAGAGTGAGGCATAGGAACTGATCTCTCATGGAGTCACACATTGAGCATTTGTAATAAAGGATGCACAGATGCATAATGTATCTCTTTCGTTCCATAGATAGTTTTTTTTATTGTCTACAGAGGTTGAGATAAATTAAATGATTTTCAAACCCTGATAATCACTTCGAAATCTACAGTGTATATGATTGCTAAGATTCGCAATTTTACTCAAGTTTAGGTATTTACTGCAATACAACTTTCATATGTCATGTTAACCTTTAGCTTACGGGGCATATTTTTTCGATTCCCTCATTAGAACGAGAAATTTCATACCCCCTTTGTAAGAACGGCCATTAAGGGGCTAATATATATATTCATTCTTGAGCCCGTATTCTTGGGATACATTCCACCCCGCAAGGAAAAGGTTGAAAAAGGGTAAAATAAAGGCATTCACTGCTTTCACTTCACACTTGGCTCTTTAGTTACAAATTAATAATTTTAATATTTCCCTCTATATGAATTACTGACTAGGAAGTGAACATGCATATCAATGTTGTTTCACGGATAGTTACAAAATCAATTCAAGTCAGGCTGTCAAAACGTGCATGCTCTGTTTTCATATTGTGTCTTAACATGCGATCCATGAACCATCAAACGAGCATTTTCCCATTAATTAATGGCATGAAAGGTTGTACTGGTATTTAATTTCCCTAAATAAATCTTTCAAATGCAATGCTATTCTTACTTGCATAACATTTGGGGAAAACACATGACTGGAACACCTAGCTTCATAATAATCACAAATGCATTTGTTAATTGACGGTACAGACAATCACATATAATGCTCCTCGCCTTGATGGAGAATTGTATTAATTAGTCCTAAATAAACTGCCTCTCTTATTTTTCAAAGTGAATATTAAGAAGCTGCGTGCTGCTTATGTTATGGTTGTCACTATTCGCTTAATTTATCAAAAAACAAACGAGGCATATTCAAAAACTTCAAAATTAATAAATTTTCTTTTTTTTAAATATCATACAAATAAGAGCTTCTACAAACAAAATTCTGTCCCTTTCCTCAAAGTAAATTTGCTTCTCTTAGGTATTTTTACGATTTTTGATGTAAGAAGAAGGAAGAGCAGAGCTTTACTTTTTAAAATCAATAATGTGCTCTATTTATTAAAAAAATGCACATAAAAATGAGGTCGAATATCCGAAAGAACTAACAAAACTTGCCCCTCTTAGATAAGGAATCAAGCATTCAAATAAACTATAAATACACAAAATTCAGGACGTAGCTAAGAAAGAAAAATGTCACAATATGTCCCCTACTCATTAATCATGATGAGCTTGACTGACGATTTCGGAGTTCACTTCAAATCTATTTTATTTTATGAAAACAAACAAAAATATATGATTGAGGGGTCCATCCTGTTGTAGTGTAATACTATGACTATCTATCTTCTATAGAAAAGGTGCAGAGAGATAAGTACTTCTTAAACAAATACTGTAAATAAAATTATAAAATATTCTAAACAAAAATATATGATTGAGGCATCCATCTTGGTGTAGTATAACACTATGACAATCTATCCTCTATAGAAAAAGTGCAAAGAGATAAGTCCCTCCTAGACAAAATACTGTAAACAAAAATATATGATTGAGGCGTCCTTCCTGGTGTAGTGTAATACTATGACTATATATCCTCTATAGAAAAGGTGCAGAAAGATAACAACCTTTTAGACAAAATACGATAAAAAAAAATATAAAATACTGTAAACAAAAATATGGGATTGAGCGTCCATCTTGATGTAGTGTAATAGTATGACTATGTATCTATCCTCTATAAAAAAGGCGCAGAGAGATAAGCCCTAATTAGACAAAATACTGTTAACAAAAATATATGAGTGAGGCGTCCATCCTGGTGTAGCGTAATACTATGACTATCTATCTTCTATAGAAAAGGTGTAGAGAGATAAGAACCTCTTAGACAAATGCTGTAAATAAAAATATAAAATATTCTAAACAAAAATATATGATTGAGGCGTCCATCTTGGTGTAGTATAATACTATGACTATCTATCCTCCATAGAAAAAGTGCAAAGAGATAAGTCCCTCTTAGACAAAATACTGTAAACAAAAATATATGATTGTGGCGTCCATCTTGGTGTAGTGTAATACTATGACTATATATACTTTATAGAAAAAGTGCAAAGAGATAAGTCCCTCTTAGACAAAATACTGTAAACAAAATATATGATTGAGGCGTCCATCCTAGTGTAGTGTAAAACTATGACTATCTATCCTCTATAGAAAAAGTGCAAAGAGATAAGCCCCTCTTAGACAAAATACTGTAAACAAAAATATATGATTGAGGCGTCCATCCTGGTGTTGTGTAATACTATGACTATATATCCTCTATAGAAAAGGTGCAGAGAGATAACAACCTCTTAGACAAAATACTGTAAATAAAAATATAAAATACTGTAAACAAAAATATGTGACTGACGCGTCCATCTTGGTGTAGTGAAATGATATGACTATCTATCCTCTATGGAAAAGGAGCAGAGAGAAAAGCACCTCGTGGACAAAATGCCGCAATTATTGTAATTTACAGGAATTTTTTTTTTAATCTCTTTTCTTCTGTTTATAAAAATAAGTAAATTATATCAGATTTCAAAGTACACACTACTCAAGTACCTTCTTCCACATAAATTCAGGACCACATAAATTTCCACGGGCCTCGATAATCACTTAACAACCCAATCAAGCCGGCTAATAAGAGCTCAAAATTAGCATTTCACCTAATCGCTTCCCAAAACAAACGCGCAAATGCACAGCTCTGAAAATATTGATAGAATACCTATTTCCCATTTACTTGCCAGCACAGTATTCTGGATGCTCCTCCTTTCTCATCACTGGTAATTTGCACTCTTCTGTCTTCAGTGTCGAATGTGAAACGCAAATTAGTCGACCCGTATATACACCCCCATCAAGAGTACACTTTCTCCTGCTTTTCTCTCTCCATATCATTTTCCATCCCAAACATACGCATTCATTCACAATAAGCATTAGGGTAAAGTGCCTTGTGCCACCATTAACGGCGAAAATAACGGATGGTTGTTGGAAAGCATCATAATGGAAAGATTCCACAGTAATCTGGATTGATTTTGCAGTGGGTTTAAATACGCCTTCTGTGTTAGGTCGATACTTTTAAGTAATGTGTTTACTCTCCGCAGCATAATAAGACACCACGGATTTTAATTCATTTTTCTTTATAATTCAAAAGATATCGGTATATCTGCTGCTTAAAGGGTGGTTAATTAATTTTAATGTCATTTTCTTGGAAGTTTCGGCGAATCTTAATGAAGAAAATTAGCTGTTGCTTTCGTAGTGATAGCGGCGTCTAAGCCACGAAAGGTATTTCCTATTTTCAATCCATAAAAATTTTTAATTTTCTCCATTGTTCACTAACAATAACTTTGGAATAGCTTACATATAAACTTATATAACACATATAACTATTATCGTGTCATTTACGGGCATCAGTGCAGGGTGCATAAAAATCATGTCTCAATATATGCTCTCTATAATTTTGTTGCAAAAATAAAATGGTATATTTTTCAACTTTGGCTTTTTAATTGTCTTTCAATAGAAACAACATAAATGATTAGTTATCTGCATTACAAGCATTAAAATTGCCATTAGTATTTTTCGATTGTCTTCATTATTGAAATTTTGATTACTGACATGCCAATGCATACTTTACATACAAACTTATACGTAAATGACTTGCATTTTGTTTCCTCATGTATTATATTTAATTAAAACAGATCTATATACCAGTGCATTATACTGCATTACATTTATTTAAAGTGCATATAGATTAGTACATTATATTTTAATAATATTTATTTAAAATAGACCTTGATCATTTCATTATATTTACATTGTATTTATTTGAAATTAATCTAGACTAGGGCTTTATGTTTGCATTATATTTAAAATAGAAATAGAGTAGTGCTTTCACAAGTTAGTTGGAAGTTAAGGTGGATATTTGCATAATATTAGCATTGTATTTAATTAACAGATTTTCATTATGTATCTTAACACGTCCTTTCGTTAAAACTTCATAATTCAAATAAAAAATTAACAAGAAATTCATTCAAGAGTGTGGGTTGGCGGCAAACAATGATACAAATTCTAAAATTTGAATTTTTTTTAGTTGTAAATAATTACAACGCATATAAATGAATACACACGCCGAAATTTTACATCTCGGCACGTTTTCCAGACATGTGACGGGAAATTAAACAAACAACCTGCCTCCTTGACTAACACCTCTCCCATCCAAAAAAAATTGCACTCTGCTCCCGCAAAACGAGGCCTCATAATCCAACAAACAGAATCTGACAGACCTTCATACAAAGACACGACAACATACATTTCAATAAGCCCGATAAACTTGTCCAGCGAAATATCCGCAACCTTCCACAGAATCACATTCTCCTTAGATCCCCAAAACAAACCCAATCAGTCACCATTCCCGCGTATCATTGTCAGCTGCAAGATAAACACACACACGCACAACGAGGCATTAACGTAAAGTGCGGTAAGCCACCATTAACGACCAAAATGCATCTTCATAACAAATGGTTATGGAGGAACATCATAACGGGGAAGATTTATGCGGTGCTCTGAGATTCTTCAGTAATCTGCATTGATTTTGGACCCTCAGACTTTGTATGCACCAAGGTCCACGGCGTTTCGCAAGACTCCCCGAAGAAAAGTTATTCTAATATATCAAATGAATCGATCGTTTTCGGTCTCTCGTTCGACGGTCAAGGAAAAAAGGATTTTGAAGTTTTTTATATTTTTTTCTAGATATTTTTTAGAACGTTAGATTTAGCAAATGCACAATATTCTAACACGCGGAGCATTTGATATTTTTTTCCTACTGCGAGAGTAGTTATCTAGTGGATTTATTATTGTTGGTAGATTATGCAAATGATAGTTTTCTTGGATTACAGTATAGTTTAAAAGTTGTGCAGCAAGTTTTTCTTTACCACTTTGCTTTATTACAAGTTTTTAATTTTTTCGTCTCTCGCTATGTTACAGTTTAAGCAGGTCAGTTTACATAAAGATAGATGCATTTAAGAGGTAATTATTAGGTAAATTAGAAAAAATTTGAGAATTATTTAAAGTGATTTAATTAAGGACGTGGAAAGTAACACAGTATCATTTTTTGTTTCTACCTAGTTTTCTTTTATGTTCAGTTTCCAATCATCTTTTCTTAGTGAAAATCTGACCCATGCAGCAGGATACCACGAAATAAAAAAAAGAGAGGGTTTTCTATAGTTGGTGAATTAGGAAATATGACGCAGCCAGCTACCTAAGCTACTTAAGAAATGGAAAAAGGTGAATCGGGTTCGGCCAAGATAAACAGCACAGGTATTTCAAGACTCGGTGAATCAGTAGATGAAGAAAAATTTAAAAATCGAAACATCAGCAGGGGATATATCAAGGTTGAATAATTTCTTTTAGCTCCTCATGATAAACAGTTAGTCATGGCTCTGTATGAAGGCGGGGAAGAGAAGCTTGTTAGCTTAATATTTGGTTAGATTCAGTTGCACGCTTACGCAGAATGATAGTGAACATTCTGTTTGTCATCATAAGTTGATTTCTCACAATAGAACAGTCGAAACTAGCCTAGCAACAAATAATGCAGAAACGTAATGCAGAAACTTTAGACTGCTTGACATCCGTCGTAACTTATCACCGTACTTATATGGTGGTTAATAAGCCCCCACCGCATGAACCTGAGTTCAAATTCTGGCTAAGGCATAGATATTTCTGTTCTGTACCCTCAAAAGGAGCTATGATGGGTTTCTTATTGGGGGTTTCTATAATGAAGTAGCAAACAGATATAACCGAAGCCACAGGATATGTGCTTGCCGCAATGGAAAAAAGTATTTATTTTTTCTAAATGTATTTTATATATTCATGGAAGAAATGTGTAGAATTTAAAGAACATATGTTGTTAATGTTATTTTAAAAAATGTCAATATTTATTAATTGCCACTGAAATATTTGAAAGCATGGTCATACAAGCCTTTTTTTTTTACATGCTAATAAAATAGCTTCAAACAATTAGACCCATATTAATAATAATTTTCGTTTGAATTAATAATTCCCGATAAAGTCCACAGAAACATTACAAAGTCAAATCTATTTTAAGAAGGGGATGGATATGTGGTATCTGTCACTCTTTTGCTCTCGTTTTCCTTTTATCTAACCTAGTGGTGGGAGGGTTGTTATTAGCTACGTTAATCAGGGATTCAATCATCTTCGTAAGGATCAGACAAAACTCCCTTTTAAATACTAATTACTGGAGCACTAATCATTTAGAACAGAGACAGATATTAAGCCTGTTAACAGAAAGGTAGTATGAAGTACTAGGGAACCGCCCTCTGGGTGGTACGGATGTCAAATTTGTGATAGCTTAGATGATAAGTCATAACTTTCATTGATAAGACCAATATAAACCTAAATAATATTTTAGAGCATAAGAATTTACATAGGTGGGCACTCAGTACAGAAGAAATATCATTGGTATTTCCAATCGAGTTTCATAATGCTTATTAACATACTTAACACATGGGTATTATTTCATAATATCTGTATTTATTATCTTGGAATGAGTTTCATACATAAATTTGTAATAGGATTGTTAAATAATGTGTTCAGATGCAAAAATGATCTTTTGTTATAGCTCCATCATGAACACATAACTATCTCTCATATCTATATATATAAAACAGTTCCATAACTGACTGACTGACTGACAGATAGACAACGCACAGACCAAACCGTTAGACCTAAAGGGCTGAAATTTTGCTTGGCGATTCTTCTTATAGTGTAGGGGTGCACTAAAAGAGATTTTTTGAAAATTCTTCTTAGATTTTTTTAAATTAAATTTTTAAACTTTTTTTGAAACATTCTTTAAAGTTTGCATTTAAAATAATAATCCGAGGGTTATAAAATTTATATCACGAGAAAGATCATAAAATGTCCTTTAAAATGAAATCTTTACCTCCATTTTCTGATTTTTGGTGAATTTTTAAAGTTAAATTTTTAGAATTAAATTTATTAAATGATGACCACGTGGTTTCTTTTCTTTTCGTGATACTTTAAATTAATTTATCTTCACGCGCATAACAACGAAATAAATTAACAATTTTTTTTTCTTTCTAATGCGGCAGACGATTGGACATTATCCAAAAAAATATTAAAACACAGTAAAAGAAATGTTCCTCAAACTGTACTATATTAACTGTACTATATTCTTTAGTATGTCCTATCAGATTTAGTTTAAATATTTTCATCGACATTATTATGTTTTCTATAAAAATATCCGTCACGATTTCTTTATAAATATATATATATATTTTTTTTTTTTGGCATTAATTGCATGCATTGACCGTTGTATTTAATTTGAATGTACTCTGTAGCGAAGTACGGTTTTTCAGCTAGTCTCCTCATAAATTTAAATAAATTTTTATACGCAAGTGACTCTGAGTAATGATAAAAATAAACTCGCATAGTAGTAGCATTTACCCTAAAAATGAACTCAGCGCTACGCCCATAAATAACTCAATCCATAAAACAAAATCGACCGCATAAACAGCTATTCGTGCGGCCACAATATGTCGATGAAATTTATATGCTTCTCAGACACTCGTTTCATAAGCTTTAGTGGCGTTTCTTGCATGAATCACCTTTTAAAAGCGCCAGCCTCCCTGCATGCGGGAATAAAGCGTTTCAATTTACTAAGTACTGCAATTTGTCGCGAACTTCGCGGATGTTCCACGGCGGTAATTACTCCGCCAGGTTACGGTTGTAGCTGTGCACATGTGATCCGCGAATATTTTGGAGATCCGTGTATTTCTGGTTCTCTCAAATGAGAAGCTGCTGCAAAAACGGCGAGCAGATAAAAGAAATATCTTTAGAGAGAGGGTGCACTCGAAACGAAAATGGTGCCAATTTATTGCTGATAATGATCTTTAAAATGCCAATTAGTTGAGTAAGTAGGATTCGGGAGTATCAAAATATACAGCAATTTTCTGTAAAAATAACTTTAAATTGGGGGGATTCTTTTTTAAAAATAAACTCATGAAACGGGTAACTATAAAATGCCGGAATATTTGTTAGTTAAAAGAAAGGACATAAATAAGCAGAAAAGTTGAAATTTTGCAGGTGTAGAACGCTTTAAATTATGTATAATTTTCTTTAATATTATTGATGTATTGCGAGGAACGGTATTCGAAAGATAAGAGCTCCTCATTAAATCAGTATAGTTTATTTGGACTACACGGACCTGGTCTGAAACTCCCGGACAGGAGGCATTAACATCACCAATAGTTTACTTGGAAGAATACCAGAAGTGAAGTTTGGAGACATGAGATCGAATCCTGTTCCTGGCACTTGTTCGTTATACAATGGAATCCCGATCGATCGTTCTCCGAATCATCGTTTTCCTGTATGTGTCGTTTATTTCCCCCAGTCCCGACGATCATATTGCTTTGTTATGTTCCCGCATCTATCGTTTTTCCGCATTTATCGTTCAGTCCAGTCGGTTCCTTGAGAAACGATAGATCGAGATTCCACTGCACTAGGGATAAGTCCTTGGAAAGAACGAGTAAGGGCCAATAGGACAAAAACTTTCAGCGTCATCAAAAATGCAAAATAAAAGGGACAAATATAAATCAAAAGCTTAATATTGTTGACGTCAAAAAGTGCACGTGCAAAAAATGAGGAATGATATTCAACAGAAGAAATTTCTTCACAATGCCGATAAGTTCATTTGGTAAAAGACAAGCTTCGAGGTTTGGAAACAAGGGTAAAAATTCTGCTCCTTAGGCTCCTTAAAATTATCATTAGGTAATGCAAAAATATAGTCAAAATTATAAGATAATATTATGTAGATTTTTTTCCTTCATTAAACCCAAGAATAAAAATATTGAGTAATTTAGTCAAGCAATCATTTTTAGCTAGTTTTGTAATCATTTTTACATTGAAAATAAATAAAGTTATTTAACAACATAAATGAATTTTTATTAAAAAACTAATATTTTTAGAACTTGAATTTTATTACCAATAATCACATCTACTACATAAAAAGGCAATATGTTCTATAGCCCTTGAGTTAAACGTATAAAATTACTATTTCATGCTCAACAATCGAACGAAATTAATGTTCATGTTCATCCCCGTCAGTAAATTCTCTGGAATGTCCAAAGAAAATATTGATTTAGAATTAATTAGGTGCTTTGAAAACGAGCATGGTCGTAAGAGAACAAAATACCCTAGAATTGATAAATATTTGGCTAGTAAAACTTTAATGGTATTCTCACGAAACATTTATTTTCAAAGGGATGTTTCCACCATGCTTTTCTCCTTCAGTATCTTTATTTTTTTTTAAATTCTTTCCTTTTTTTTTAATGTATCCTTATTTTGAAAATGTATCTTTTTTTAAAGATATTTATATATTTTTTCTCTCATTTTTGAGCCATGTTTATTTACTTTTGACCTTAACCAAAGGCGAGATCACCGTTTCTTAAATTAGTCACCCAAACAAGTTACCAATGTTTCTATTATAAGTACCAATATGTTTTTACAAGATGCTTTAGTGGCATTTCCTGAGTGAGGGTTCTTCGGCATAACAGGAAACATACACTCTTATAGCTCAATAGTTTATCTTCTAAAATAAATAAAGCTCAAATACTGACACCCCCGAGAAGCTTTGTGATTCATATTTGCAGTCTTTTTTAGGTTTTTTCTTTGCACACGTAGCATGATTTAGAAGTTTGTAGTTTTCTGTCTTAAGACAGGCCTTTCCTTCCTGCAGGCCATAGATTAAGATGGATATTTTCCGGGTGGTTGTTTTTCTTTGTGAACGAAGATGACTTGCAGGAAGTGATGATTTTTGCTGTAACATTGAAAATATGACTTGCATGGGCTATTAACGGTGTAACTAATGTTACTTATGAAGTTACAGGCATTTCTTGAATACGATCAATGGCAAAGTGTAAATCAAATTGAAATTTCATGCATGCGACTATAATATGAGTAATCAAATGCATAAAAACATCATTTAGCATGTATTTGTTGAATTTATTTCGCCTCCCCTGGTTTGGTGTTGACTAAAGTCAGGATTAGGACTTACAGGAAAGTTGTGAATAACATGCACAAAAGGAACATTTCTTCAGTTCCACGATAAATTAAAAAGGATGGCTACATGTTTCGAACTAGTTGCCGAGGAGCATTTGTGTGATTGTCACAATGAACAATTCACAAATGCTAGTTGGCTTGATGAGGAATTGTTAACAAGTTCGAACCATGTAGCCATCCCTTTTAATTTATATTGAAATTGAAGAAGTGTTCATTCTGTGTCCAGTCGGGATCGTTAATGCTTATCAGGGAAGAATTTAACACTGTTATTCAATTTTTAATTCAGAGTTACTCGAGTATCTCTGAATGTAAACGTATCACAGTGTCAGAAAAAGGACCTGGTATAGAAATCTGCAAATGGGAAACTCTCCAGGTTGGTGTTAACTAAAATCAGGATCATGAATTACAGGAAACTTGTAGATAGCACGTAAGATAAATTAAAAAATATGGCTACATGTTTCGAACCAGTTAATAGTTCATCATCAGGCCGCGAAGCATTGGTGTGATTGTCACAATGAACAGTTCAGAAATGCTATTCGGCTTGATGAGGAATTGTTAACTAGTTCGAACCACGTAGCCATCCCTTTTAATTTATATCGCAATCGAGGAAGTGTTCATTGTGTGTCGATATTGTTAATGTTTATCAGGGAAGAATTTCCCACTGTTATTCAAGACATTATGCCTATTTTCCCTTCAGAGTAACTCCAGTATCCCGAATGTAAACGTATCACAGTGTCAGAAAAAGGACCTGATATAGACAACTGCAAATAAGAATTAATCTAGTTGATTTAAGATAATTCCCTTCGTAGACGACATAAGTCAACTCAAACATCGTTTAACCTAACAGGCACCATTCTTCAGTTCTTCGAGCATATTGATTTTAAAATACATTATTTTACAATACATAAATGCACGTGTTCGTAAAAATTTCATCCAAAGAGGATCAGTTTCTATAAATTTACTGAAAGCCAATCTTCTTTCTGCCTTTTATGCTACACGCCTTAAAAGAAAATTTCCAGAAGTTTTTGTTTTTGTTTTGTTTTTAATATGTTTATGATAAAATAAAATGTAAAACTTGCAATAGTAGTATATTTATACGATGTCACATATTTTCTAAACTTGTTCCATTATAGAAAAAAACAGTAAATTAATCTCTACAAGTTGATAAAAAAAATAGAGGGCATCACTGTTTACAATAAATCAGGCTGAACTAATTAGCTTAAAAAATGACCTTCCATCTCTACTTCATTTAAACTAAAACATCTGGATAATCAAATTACGTGTTCGCTTCTAAACTGTTCCCAAGGAGTAATTCTCATAAGCTTTGTTCTACTACCAACTGATATATCACTAGGCCATGCGTTTGTCCCGTTCCATCCGCAAGTAGGCATGTCCAACAGCAGGAATTAAAGCATTAAAAATTCCTAAAATTTTCCATGCATCAGTTCTCTGCTTTGGTTAAAAGATACAGTAATATTATTCTGTAACAAATGGGACAAAGAAATATGAACAAATTATATTGGTTATTATTGTTTCTGTCGTTTATTAAGTTACATAACAAGTAAAAAAATCTTTTCCCTAAATGAACATATATATATAACAAATAAATTATATAGAAAAAATCATTTTTAAGACATTCATATTTTGTTTCTATGTGACTTCTTTTCATATGTTTTAAGATTTATTTCTATTTTATTAGAATTAAGGTAACATATCTCAATAAATAAGCGAATACTCTAGTTGTCTATTTCTCCTTTTTTGTTTTTTGTCTTCAAGGGAATTTCAAAATATTGTAAATAACTTCTACTTCAATCCTCTAAATATATGCTGATGCCCAGGCTGCAGTGATACAATACCATCCCTAAGTAAGAATAGAAAATCTACAATGAAACTCTGATATAACTGCCTTTACTGACGACTTATGACAGCTCTTGACAAGATTTGAATTTGCGCTTCAAAGATTAATGACAAGATTCGAGTTGCAAAGATTAATTACACCTCGACACACCCGCAGAAATGCACTCTTCGTATCCTTCCTCCCTTCTCCTGCTTTAATTTAAATCTTAATCTCTACCGAACAAGTTTAAATATTTGAACTTTCCGATTTACTCTCTTTCTACGCTCCCTGCAATATTCAAGCATTCACCTTTGTTTCTGCATACTGATCGAAAAAGTTTTTTTTTTAATTTGCTAAAGAATAAGGAAATGTAATGTGCTTTGATGTGGTGCGGTAGGACGCAGGAACTCAAGAGCTAAGAGACAGAGACCAAAGAATTAAGAACAGAGGGTGATTGCATACATATATATATATATATATATATATATATATATATACAGTAAAACTCCTTTAGCTGGCCACCATAGAGAAGCTTTACTGTGTGTCTGTGTGTATATATATATATATATATATATATAATGCCCAAAACCTAAATTTCTTGTATTTCCAGATTCTTCTAATTCTTAACACCTTAACCTATCAATTTCTCTAAGTAAAATATCTGTCTTTCAGTACCTTTTGCATCTATTTTGGGAGAAGGCAGGAAGTGGAGGGGGAGCGTATTGCACATATATGTGTAAATGTCGCGACTCAGTTTTTGCTACGCATTACCTTTAGGGTCAGTGCTAGTCCGAAATCTGCTGAACTCTCCTTAGCTTATAACTGATTTGTGATCAGAGAGGTTAATTGGATGGTAAGAGGTTCTGCTGCATAGCGGACCTACATTGAAAAGCTGCAATGACTGACAAAATGGTTTCGATGTGAGGGGGAAAAAATTGGAATAGAGTTTATGTGCTAAAGATGGATATTTCTGTCCTTTTGGATTTTTCTGTCCATTGGTTTCGTGCCACGACTAAAATATTCTTCCATGTACCTAGCGGGGCAAAAAAAGGTGAAAGCGGATAAACAATACTTTATTAGATTTTATCAACTGCAAATAATCAGGGACTTCAGACCAAGTTGTAGATGAACGTAGAAGATCAGCAAGACGTTGCAAGTCTTTCTTTATTAAAGGAAGTTATATTCTTCAAATCCTATGGAATCTGTAGCTCATTCTCATGTTCGCTTGTTCTTCCAGGTAGAATAAGCCACAAGGAGAACAAAACAGGTTCACAATCGTTACGTACATAACTCTATCGCATAGCGTATGAGTATAACAATTGTTTGTCTTTTGCTTGTATTTTTTAAGAGTATGTATTTAAATGAAAGTCATTTCTTTGCTGCTGAATACTTCAGTATACTAATTTTGATGTCTCTTTACAGGAAGCAGACCTCCTCAGACGTTCGCCATTGAGCCAACGGACCGGACGGCTATTGTGGGTAAACCAGCAGTACTGCCGTGCCGGGTGCTTAACAAAGTTGGGACTCTACAGTGGACTCGAGATGGGTTCGGACTCGGGTCAGACAGGGATCTCAGGGGGTATCCCAGGTATACCATGGTCGGCAGCGACGATGAGGGTAAGTCAAAACTTCTTTTATTCTAATGTATATAAGTAAAATTATGCCTCTGAATAGAAAGCATAACGATTCCTAGATATCCCCTCTTTTGAGAGCTGTAAAGACATGAAACAGCATACATATAGCACAAGCATTTCTGTATAGTCTAATCCACATGTCTAATCTATGCTTTTGAAGCATTTGATACATGCTCCATGTTTAATCTTTTAAGCTTCACTTCTAAACTGTGAACTCGCCTATTGTTTCACTTGATCGGGTGGGACGCATACTGGCAACTTATTTTTTCTGTCCTTTGGAGTTGGCCCTTACCTTCGTGTTTGGAAGGATCCAGTTGTCCAGTTCCAAGTCGTGTATATCTAAAAGACCTTAGCTTTCAGAAGAAATCCATCGTTTAATCATAATATGAGTATTGTTGACAAAGATATATCTTTAAACTGTTTATTTCCGTTCTTCAACTTTTGGTTTACCTTTATGTCTTGGTTTTCAGTTTCAACTTGTATATTAGTATCTTATATTTAAATTTTTTAATAATGAGACAAAGTCACTGACATCTGCATTATATGTATTAATGAAAATGGAAAGGGTTTTAATAGTTTATTTAATAAAAGTTTATCAGTTTCGGCTCAAAATATAATGTCTATAATAAAACTTAGAACAAATCCTCTGCTGTTCCTTATACATACCCTTCAAAAATCTAACTTCCTAATTTTCATTTATATTTATCATGTCACTGAACTTTTCTGTACAGCATTAAATTAGCACGAAGAAAGAAATCGTTCAACTCGTACACGCAACAGAATAAACAAATTAATCTCTTCCTTGAAATACTAGGAAGAATAAGGAAATGTTGTATAAAGAATACGACCGTGAAACAACGATAGATATTTTGCTCATGTGTGGTGTAAGAAAGTGCAAAAGCATTTTCATTACGCAATTTTACACAAAAATTACCAGCATTTTAATTGCATGCATAAGGGCGAAATTTCAAATTTTTGAGTCACGTCTTAAAGCATCAGCTGTACATTTGGACTTGGAAACAAAGCACCACTGTTCAGCGCGCATGAAAATATTCTAAATATATTTTCCGACATTTCTTTCGACTTTCTTCTCGCATTATAAAATTTTACGACAGCTTTTCTCCCTCCGCTTCCTGATAAAAGAGAAAACTTCTCAGATGTCATAAACAAAGAATCGCACTCACATCCTTTTATAACCGAATAAACATATCAAATGCAAATTGAATGCGTATATCCGTATATTTATTTTCTACTTTTTGTGTGATAGGTTATTTGCATATTAAAATATTTGTATCTGTGTCAGTTTTAAAATGCATGCTTTATTGCTTATGTGTTTAAAATTGTTATGAATTTGACATACTTATAATAGATACATCTACATACATTCAACAGTCATTAATTCGCATGAAAATATTCTAAACAAAAATCAACCGTTTATAATGTCTATCCATAAATATTTAAAAGATACTATAGATGACTATTTTGATAACATAATCAAATTTTCAAAAGAAGCTTTTTTACTATTAAATGATATACTGACAAAAAATATTGCTGCTGTAAGAAATTAGATAAAGGTTATTGTAATTTAGGGTCCATTGATCTAACAAGGTCAGACAAGGTTAACTTTACAAGGCTAGATATACAACGCCTTGCGCTTTGGGAAATAATTGTGTGTGTTTGTGTCTTAACTGATTCGTCTGTTACTTCAGTTGAAATCCAAGAAATGGTCCCTGAAGGGTAATGGTTTCGTTCGACTCTCTAGGATTATAAAAATGCAAGTTCTTTCTTAAACTCTGAAATTCAGCAGTCAAAATGTGTTTTTCCTGATTCCTCTATCCCGAATAAATAAACAACTCTAAAATTACTTTGTTCTCCTTTACTTAGAGAAAGTGTGCATCGGGCATTTTTATACAAAATTACTTGATAGTCGGGATTCTTATTTTTCTATTGCTTTTGGACTTGTAATTTATTTAATCTTATCATAATCCTCTTATCATAGATAATCTAAACACTTTTAAATTTCCGAAGATCTGATCTATTTTCGTCCCCTGACTATCTAAATATATCTAAGTTTTCCAACATCAACTGATTATATAGATAAAAACCGCCAACATATTTTTAAATTATATCTCTTACCGACGGCGGTAAACTTCCAACGACCGGACGGGCCCATGTAATTGAGCTTGTTTATAGAGCTAACTTCTTTGTACGTTATTCGCTAATGTATAAGTCACGGAGTTATCGCATCTCTAATGTCGTCCCAGCTCTGCATGTGTTGTCGATATTTCAAACGTCTAGCCAAAGAGCAAAAATACCGCTCGTCTCATATAATAAGGCTGTGTGCACGTGTTTTTCATCTCTCCATGAAGAAAAGCAGATATCACCAAGTGGTTTTGGTTTTCAGAGTGTTATGTTTTCGAGCAAGAGTGCCTGTTTGATTAACTGTATCCGTGTTACGTGGGAGAAGCTTGATTGAGAGTGAGAAAACGTTACTTTAAAAGTGGTTTTTATGGATTTTAGGGGCTTTCTTTTAGCTGTTTTCATTTAAACATCATTATTCTTTTTTTAATAAATGTTAAGTAAAGGTTCAATTTTATTCGTCAATAGGCGGTGAAGACTGTTCCATTAATTTTATAGTTATCTTGTAAACAACTTTAATCAGGAAATTTAATCTTATTATAATAGTTTCCTCATAAAATAATGATCTATAGTGAAATTCGAGACTATTAAACGAACTTTCAAGAAATTTTGCGGTGAATAATATAGAAGCCAAGAAAAAGTAATTACATAGAAAAGCAACTTTTCTCTCCACGCATTTTAAATGTTTACAAATTAGATAAATTGTCAAATTTTATCTAATCTTCTGAAATTGATTATTTACAATGTTTAGTTATGAGCAATTTAATAAAATTTGACTTTGATAAATACTTTTAACACCATGATCAACTTTTTTCGCGATATTTATTGTCAAGAAATATAAGACAATTTGTTCTTTTAATGGCTTATTAATGATAAGGATAAGCTTTTCCTTGAGCGAATCCAATAGGGTTTTTACACAACAGCCTTAAATACCAGATACCCTTTTCTTCAAAAGCACTGAAAATCAACAGAATTAGGTTTATGCTATAGTTCGACTATAATTATTCATTCTCTAATACGGGAATTCTTGACATATTTTAACGTGGTCATCAGTTTTTCACGACAGTTTTAGTACTTTCAAATATAACCGCAATCCCTTCACAAATTTTATTTACACCTCTCTAAGACCCGTTATTCTGTTATTTTTATATTTCACAGTCTTCAGCTGTGAGCAATATAATAAATCTGAACTCAGCTTATTTTTCTTTGAAAAATAATCCACTTTTTCCCGCGGTATATATTGTTGAGGCTCAAAAAAAATTTCTTCCAAACGTTTATTAATCATTTGGATTAAGATATTGCTAGACCTACTGTCGTTATTTATCCTTCAAAGGGAAAATTCTTTACAAAATTCTTATATCTCCCATCAAGTTAAAAAATATATGAAGACGTTTATCGATAGCAACAAACACGTGCCGACCATTCTGAGTAATCTTCTTCAAACGCCCTTAATATCCATTAGTCTTTATCTGGCAGATTTCAGCAACTAACAGAATATTTTAATACCTGCTAAAGTCATTTTTATTGCGATAAAACACTTCTGGCCACGGCAATCTAAAATTCAAAGATCTCTCCGCCTGAGAATATCTGACTTGATCTAGCTCTAAATAAATCTCTCCTCCTTCATTCCGATTATTTAAATCTCGGTAAAGCAGTAAATTTTTCCGCTTACGATTAATTGAAGAATCCAGGCAGAACAAAATGCATTGAAATTTCAGGCAAAAAAGGGCAGTATAAAAGAAATTCTGGGATATCTTCCATTAGTTCTCCCTTTACGGCTCTAGCATGTTCAATAGTCCTGAACACTGTTAATGCGTAGCCTAGAATAGACTGTTATCGAATGAAAAAAAAAATTGCCCATTCTGAATTGGGGCTCTTTTGCGATGTAGTGTGGATCAAAATAAAATCTGGCGAGAATATAGCGCAGCTTGAGGACATAAATTATATGTCAGTTTTTTACGACCTTTTGAAAAAAAAATTAAGGTAAACAGAACTAAAAACGAGAGAGAAGAACTTAAATCATTTAGTGCGATGTATTCTATTTCGATGTTCATATTTTATTTAAAAGGGAACAGCATTAAGGAATAAGAGGATTACATTTGAGAAAAACATTTGCAGTAGAGAAGAAAGAAGAAAAAAAGCAATAAGGAACAACATCTAGAAAGATATTTCGGTGTTTTTTTATCCCAGAAATCTATTCAAAAAAGCACTAAGGTATTACGCTATCAGACTTTTTTTCGACGTTATTCCATTCTCTAAAGGTCAAAGTCTCGGAGGCTTTAAACTTCCTAATATGTCATAAAAACAATTAAATTTGACACAATGCTCAATAAATTTAAAGAAAACACCCAAAATTTTCTATTCCTAGAACTTTTTTTAGATATTGTCCCCCCCCCCCCTCTCCCGTTATAGTCCTGTAAACTAGGAAGTTCTCTAGAAATATAATACACAGCGTCCTTTCAGTTTCAATTTCTTTCACCATTAAATTATTTACCATGATTTATATTTTACAGCTTTCCCCAATTCGTGTTTTATTTATAGCGATTGTTACAATATAATGAATTGGAAAGGAGGCTAGAAAATGGCAACGACTCCAGATGTAGTAAAGTTCTCTTTTAATATAGTTGACATACACAATCAAATTTATTATTTATAAAAGAAAGCTATAACATCTATAGAGAATTTTATCTTCAGAGTAATAGCTCTTAATGCAGTGTACTTACATCATGTGACATGAGACATTAAGGTTTGTTCGCTTTACAATAATACTCTATTTCATTTTATCAATGCAGTTAATAAAAATATTCCAAATGACATAACTTACGATTTCATGTTCGCATCAATATAGCTCAAGTTTTTTCTCAGTGGGCAGATATCTTTGTGCAATACAGTATTTTTTTAGTACTAAGTACACGCTTAATTATTCTTTTGCGGTTTGGAAAATATATTTCCAATATGTATATTATAGAAAATTTCAAGATAATATGTGTCTAGTATTAACTCCTCTAGTTCAAAACTTCTTGTGGAGAACTGAATATTGCCAACCTTAGAAACATCTGACTACAAGTTTCAAGTACGTTTACTTCCTGAATTATTATATTACAAGAAAAGTCCATGCTCTTTTATCCAGTTAAGTTGAATGATCAACCTGAATCGAAGTGAGATGAACAACCTGAGAATTATCGCTAATGTGAATTCATGTATCTTTCTTTGAAGTAATGCGGCAATGAAAAATAATATACATTCCAAATGTAATGTGAATAACACAATGATTTTCGATATCAGGAATTCCTTCATCTTCATTCTTAATAATGCCTCAGTGAGAAAATTTGATCTGTATTCTAAAAGTAAAATGAATAACATGAGGATGTTCATCATGAATTTCTACATCTTCATTCTTAGTGATGCCTCACTGAGAACACTTCATCAGCATTCTAAAAGCGAAATAAATAACAAGAGGATTCTCAATATGATGAATACTTGTTTTCTTTCTTCCAAGTAATACGTCAATGAAGAAGAAATCTGATCGACATTCTAAAATTGAAGTGAATAACATGATGGTATTCGATATCCATAAATACCTGTATGTTGAATCTTAGCCTCATTGAGGAAATTTGTTCTGCATTCTAAAAGTAAAGTTAATCATTCATGAACCTTCCTTCTTCAAAATGCATCAACGAGATATCTTAAATGTTTTTTTCCTTGTTTTCTTTTAGGAGATTACTCTCTTCAGATAATGGGTGTAACTCTGGAAGATGACGCCCAGTTTCAGTGCCAAGTCGGAGCTGCCGACGGTGTCAAGGCGATCCGATCCCGTAATGCGGCCTTTACAGTATACGGTAAGTTTACTCTATTTTGAATAACATCAACGTCAAACGTACTTTATGTTTAGATCTTTGATTGCTTCTTCATTAAAACTTCCTTTACATGATCCATTTCCACAGAATATTTGTGTTAGTAGGGGGGGGGGAGCTGAAAATGTTACCATTAATTTATTATATTTCAAGCAAAAATAAAGTGTTCTCCTCAATTCTAAAAATACCGAGCGAAAATCATAAATCCCGATCTTCACTGTCAAAGTGTTTTCATTAATTTATCATATTTCAAGATACTTCAAGAAAAAAAAATTCCTCAATTCTGAAATTAATGAGAGAAAATCCTATATTCCGCGCATCACTACCAAAATGTTTTCATTAATTTTTCATATTTCAAGATATTTCAAGAAAAAAAATTCCTCAATTCTGAAATTAATGAGAGAAAATCCTATATTCCGCGCATCACTACCAAAATGTTTTCATTAATTTTTCATATTTCAAGATATTTCAAAAAAAAATTCCTCAATTCTGAAATTAATGAGAGAAAATCCTAAATCCCACGCATCACTTTCAAAATGTTTTTATTAATTTATTATATTTCAAGCCCCCCCCCCAAAAAAAAAAATTCCTCAGTTCTGAAATTAACGAGAAAATTATAAATCTCCTGCATCACTATCAAAATGTTTTCATTAATTTATTATATTTCAAGTAAAAAAAAAGTTTTCCTCAATTCTGAAATTAACGAGCAAAAATCCTAAAAATCTCGCGCATCACTATCAAAATATTTTCATTAATTTATTATATTTCAAAAAAAAAATATTCTCCTCAATTCTGAAATTAACGAGCAAAAATGATAAACCCCATGCATCACTATCAAAATACTTTCATTAATTCATTATATTTCAAGCAAAAAAAAATGCTATCCTCAATTCTAAAATTAACGAACGTAAATCGTAAACTATCAAAAGGTTTTTATCAATTTATTATATTTTTTAAAAAAAATTGTTCTTCTCAATACTGAAAGTAATGAGGGAAAATCATAAATCGCGCGCATCACTAACTAAATGTTTTCCTTAATTTATTATATTTTATGCCAAAAAAAATTTCCTCAGTTCTGAAATAAATGAGTGAAAATCATAAATCTCGCACATGGCTATCAAAATGTTTTCATTAATTCGTTATATTTGAAGCCACAAAAAAATTTCTCCTCAGTTCTAAAATTAACCAACAAAAATCATAAGTCCCTCGTATCAGTATCAAAATGTTTTCATTAATTTATTATATTTGAAGAAAAAAAATTCCCTCAATTCTGAAATTAACGAGCGAAAATCATAAATCCCATGCATCACTATCAAAATGCTTTCATTAATTTATCATATTTCAAGCCAAAAACATGTTCTCAATTCTGAAATTAACGAGCAAAAATGATAAACCCCGTGCATCACTATCAAAATATTTTCATTAATTTATTATATTTCAAGCAAAAAAAGAAGAAAAAAATTCCTGAATTCTGAAATTAACGAGCGAAAATCCTAAATCCCGCGCATCACTATAAAAATGTTTTTATTAATTTATTATATTTCAAGCAAAAAAAAAAGGTTCTCTTCAATTCTGAAATTAACGTGCGAAAATCATAAATCCCGCGCATCATTATCAAAATGATTTTTATTAATTTATTATATTTCAAGCCAAAAAAAAAATTTTTTCCTCATTTCTGAAATTAACGAGCGAAATTCATAAATCCCGCGCATCACTATCAAAATGATTTTTATTAATTTATTATATTTCAAGCAAAAAAAAAAGGTTCTCCTCAATTCTGAAACCAACGAGTGAAAATCATAAATCCCGCTCATCACAGCCAGTAGAAACAAGTGAATCTCCGTCTGACACGTCCTATTACAACAATTTGCGCGTTATATTCTCTAGCTCTATTCCGATTAAAACCTGCTGCCAAAATTACTCCGCTAATCATTTCTTACGGGAAATAGCTCGCAGCACAATCACTGAACCTAATTCATTCTCACTCAGTTATTTACCGTTTGAAAGATGGGTTTCGGGATTTTGCCTGGTTTAGGCTTTGGGATGATTAAGGCGCCACACGGTATTGGGCGAGATTCTGGCCATTTAGCGTAGCGACGCATGCCACAAACAAGTATAAATGTGGCGATTCGATTTATGCGCAGTAAGTGTGTGCTGGTCTGGCGAAGGGATTGTATGGGAAGTTTTAGCTTTATCTCCTCTGTCCAGCCGCATGTGCCTTGTTGCCATTCACTCGCTGTATTTTGAAGAGGAGGGTGGCAGATTTTGGCCTAGAAGCGCAGGAAGTTGGCGGGAAAGCGCGTTATACGGGAGATTTTTAAAAATCTGAGGTGGCGAATCCAGTGACCTCACAGATCATTAATACACATATTAATCTATGTAACATCTTCTTCCCAAAATATGATCACAATATAAATCTGCATACACGGACATAGATCTTCACTGCGCACGTTTTGAAAGAAAAATTGAATTCAACTTAATTTTTTTTCAAGAATATTTCCAAATTTTTTAGTGATAGACATCAGTAAATTAATGCCCTATAAAAATTAAGTGAATGAAAGAAAATATAATTAAAAAACAATATGCTCTTGATTTAAACGTTTACTTCTTTTTCGAAAGACAAAATTTAAAAATAAGCTTTTTGTTGATCTGTGATTAGGAAAACAAGGAGAGAAAAATTACCCATGGCTAAACGGGAGGATTGACATTCTACGTGTTTTTCAAAGCTTCAAAATTCCCTATTTCGGCTCTTTTTTGAAGTTGAAAAAAAATCCTATACCAAACTGAATAACTCCAAAAAAAATTGTTGAAAATTATCTGCAAGCAATAATATAACTTTTAATATTTTTGCATTATATAGCAGACATTGTCAATAGTCTAGGTATGTTAGTCTGCATAATCTAAGAATTTTAAGAAGTGAAGATTTAAAAGGTCTCTACCACAATTTTATCCATATAATCCTTAAATATTTACTAGCTACTAACTAACCACAAAAGTTACATGTAAAGAAATTATGATATTCTTTCTGGATACTATAGGACGATATGATGTTCTTTCTTGATACTCTGGAACACTATAGGACGGGCAATGGTCTTATGGCTACTGTGCGGCTTTTAAGTACGATGTAGGTTTGAGTGCCAAGAATAGCATAGATGTTTACAACTGCTAAGACTTCTCTTAAAACTGTTTTATTCCAATCAGATTAGTCTCAAAAGGCTGAGGATATCCATAGCGCTTTAATGTTGTTGTTGCTAAGCCCCTTGTTCAAGAAAATGCTAGACCAGGTCCATGGGACTCTTTCGTATGATCAAATGAGAGGCAACAGCATCCTGATCCTCAGCAAGCATGCTGACGGGGATTCCCAAATAGTCCCCAATGTGGACTGTTTGGGACCCGAATCCTGACGACGCCATTAAATACCCTGGTGTCTAGGTCAGATATAAGCAAGTTAAATCTGTAGACCAGAAAGTCCTTATGTGATGTCAGAGAAGGTTGGAGAATGTACGGGCACCCCAGATTTCACCTCTGGGGGTGCTTGGACATGGATATGGTCTGGAGTTGTTCGGACCAGGTGGGCATAATATAAAAAATAATTTTTTAAACCTCTCACTGGGATTTTGGTTTTCCAAATCTATGTGTTCTAAACAGTGGGTTTGTCAATAAATTTTTTTACTGATACTACTTAATACATTTTACATTTTGCATAACATTTTGCATGGGTACATTTGATACTACTAAATACATTTTTTTACTGATACTACATAATTTTTTTTACTGATACTTTTTTAATTGATACTACTTTTTAAATGTGCCCGAATTTCAGAATTTTCATTGTAGACAAAGGAAGCTGTACTTTTATATTCAAAATTATTTTAAACATAGCATGGACTTCCTCATCTTCACTTGCATTGTAGTTATGTAGACTATCGCTAACTTATTTTTACTGAACTATGATTTTTCATTATACATAGAGGACTTGGAAATTTCAAATTCTTTCAAACAGACGATATCTTCCTCATATTTAGATGCTGTATTGTTTTAAATACATTACTGTAATTTGTATAAAACAAATTTCTTTGTATTAAACTTTAAGTATACCAATATGATTCTTTTGTCAAGATATTTTGATATATATTTTGATAATTTGATATAAATCTTTTTCAAGGGAGAGACTGAACTGAACGATAAATGCGGAAAATGCTAGATGCGGGAACATAACAAAGTAATATAATCGTCGGGTCTGAGTAAAATAAACGACACATACGGGAAAGCGAGGATTCGGGGAACGATCCATCGAGATTCACAGCACATATATATATATATATATATATATATATATATATATATATGTAGCTATAGGTCTGTAAATTTCAAGTTTTTCATTTCAGACTGAGGGTTTTTTCTTTACATCCTTAATTATTACGTAGCTTTAGACGTTTTAAAATTTTTCGCTTCATTCACAGTACACATATTTATCCCGAAATAACTGCTAAAGAAAATAAAGGTAAAATAAACATGACTTAGCTCTCCTCTCTTTTCCCAAGCTTGGCGATATTTATGAAAAATATGTCAAACGGTGGCAACCCTTCGGTAATGCATCCTGAAATAATCCTGAAACTGCCTCGCTCTTGGGCGTATTGTTCCAGCAACAAAGCCCAGTGCAGACCCACTATTAATCCAACTCTTCCATTTTCCTTTGTTGCCCCGGCTCACAACAATGCAAAATTTTTGCCTTCGCTCCCCTGCCCCCCCCCCTTCCTGCCCCCTTTTACGAAAATTTCGAAGCTCTCATTGTGAAGTCTAGGATCCTTTTAGGGAAGCATCTAGAATTTTAATTACAGCAGGTTATGGCCTATTTGCGTACACCTTAGATGTTAAAAAACAGCGAGTCTAATTACTGTAGACGGGAATCGATGAATTTCGTATTAGCGACCATTCTGAACTGGCGGAGTGAAATATGAGAGCACAATAAGTTGCGTTTGATTTCTAATTACGCTGCCGGAGATTTGAATTATTTATTTACTTGGAGAGTGTATCAAGTTTGTAACTTTTCACCAGAAAACTGTAGCTGTATTTAATTTATATATTATGTAGCGGATGAAAACTTGATGGAATTTCACGTGCGCGTTTATTACGGCAGATTCTTAGTGTGGAAATTTGATTAAGATATTCCGGCCTGTTTGTTGTTTAAATAATGCATATGCATGCGTGTGTGTTTGCTCAGTTTTGACACAGATAATAAGTCTCACAAATATTAGTCAATGAACTGGTTTTTAGCTATAAAATGATAAATACTGCTGTAAATATCAACTACTGAAATAAATATCCAAATTTCCAAGCTTTGTGGGTTTCAGTTATTAATAAAATATACTTTCCATAGACTAAATTCTACCAAACATTTATCTTTACTGAGAATTTTCCCTGTACATATATATATTCCCTGTATATATATATATATATATATAACAAATCACTTTTTTTTAATGGCATCATTTCTCTGCCGATTTTTCAGTTTAAATAAAACAAAACCTGAAATCTGAAAGAAAAATAAGGCTTTACTTCATAGCGAAGTAACCCCTACTTAGGGGTTACTTCGCTATGAAGCGAGGACCCCTACTTAGGGGAACCCCTACGTAGGGGTATACTTCAAGTATACCCCTACTTAAAAAAATTTTGTTTTATCAATTTTAACCAGTAACTTTTTAGTACTATCTATATTTTGTGCTTATGCCGGCCCATTAAAAGCAGATTAGCTTACAGGGGAAAGAAAACTATGGTTAAAAAATGAAGGAAGCAATAATACATTGAGTTAAATTTGAAGATAAAAGTTATAAATACCGAAATTTACTAAAAAATAGCCATATATTCATCTGAAATGCACATTTTCTTGGCTGAAGTAGTATATTGATTTAGGATTTGCGGTACCAATAAACTTCAACAACCTAGGAATATATTTTTTGGAGACATGCGTTATTGGGCTTTCATAAAAGAAAAACAGAATATAATTAAAGAGACTCAAAGCTTCTATCATATTTTAATACAGTAAAACGCATTGATATTATTTAATAGTAGTATTTAAATTTAAGTTTCTAAAAGAATACTTAACCGTAATCAAAATGCTTGAAAACTATTTTTACCTTGGGAGCATATGTTTTTGCAATCAAACGTAAATTAATACTTAGGGATCCTTCTAGAGGAAAGTTTTTGGAGAAGTTCTCAAAACTAACTTTTTCATACTTATTACAAAACCCATTGTTTCTTACATTCTTCGAGTTCAGCTACATCTCAGTATCCACTGTAAAGAGTCAACTTCTCAAAACAAGATAGAAAAAAAACTCTGTACAAATATTTAGTAAAAAACTGACCACATAGTATAGTGGTTAACCTTCTGAGCTCGCAGTGAACTAGGCTTCAAATCCCGAATAAGGCTTGGTCGTTTCCGTGTCATCCCACGCATAGGGAGCAATGCTGGCTCACCTATATGGTGCTCCTGTAATAAAACAACCAGCACAACTTCCTGGATCTTCATGAGAAAATGTCGAGAAGTACCTACAGTCAGAGACAAGTGCCTGCCGCATAGAATATATATATATATATATATATATATATATATATATATATATATATATATATATATATATATACACAGAGTGGAACCTCGATATATCAAACCTCAAGGGGAACGAGAAAACTTCGATATTACAAATTTCGATATACCGAGGTTCAATTGATCGAGGTGATTTCTGACTGACTTTGATATATAGAGGTTTACACTAAAATAATTGTATACTCACTGCAATGAGAAAAATTACATTTTATTGAATTATAAAACACTTCGATATATAGAGGTTTTCCAATAAAAATTTCGATATATAGAGGTGCGGTGCCAAGCCAAGCAAACTAAAAATTCGAAATATCGAGGTCTTCCTGATCTGTCTTTCGATATGTAGAGGTAAAAATATCATGGAAATGTTGGACAGGTTCATTTTAACAGAAAAACTTCGAATTATCAAGGAATTTCGATTATATCGATGTTCCACTGTATATATATATATATATATATATATATACACATATATATATATATATATATATATATATATATATATATATATATATATAAGAAAAGGTTGATAGAGAAAACCAGTAATAGCACTAAAGCTACTTGCAGCCAGGAACTAAAAACATGAAAAGATTGGTTTGAAAGAGGTTTTAGACAGCATCTCTTCGTCAGCGGTGTCAATACTGTCTAAAAACCAATGGATTGTTTCTGATGAGTATGATCTATACAATAAACACACTCAGACACCGTACAATCCATAAATAACAGAAGAATTGATAAAAATTGAATTAAAAGTTACTTAACTAAAGAACACCAAGCCTGGCACTAGACAGAGTGGAAGTTATATATATATATATATATATATATATATATATATATATATATATATATATATATATATATATATATATATACATATATATATATAGTAAAAAGTTTGATTATTTCTTAGATACTGTAATGCATCCATATAAATGAGAATGTCAGAAACTTCACTTAGTATTCGGAAATGTAGACTTAACAAACATAAATTTCGTAACACTAGTTTATCAAGCAAATAGGTATATTAAATTAATTTCTCTTTGTGAAAACACACTTTGTGTAGTAAAATAATTTATATCTGGTTAATACGTTTTTGAGGACTAAATTGCTTGAGTGTAATATATGATACTGAAATCAATATAAACATTCCATGAAAAAGGGAGAGAAATTAAAAGTACTTTAAACCAACAAAAAAAAATCTTATTGATCTCGTATTCTTTGAAACTCGTTTCAGAAACCTAAATTCCTACAAAAACCGTTTGTTAAAATATCTCCAGTGTTAATCCAGAACTCAACATCCATAGAAAAAGTCGGAAAAATAAACTTTCCCTGTGTTTTTCTCCTTTCTCCCTGCCTTTTATTCAAGTAAATTCTGTGCAAGCCTCCGATAACAAGCTTTGCGCGACAAATCCCTCGCTTCTGCTTGTCTTAAGTTCGCCATATCCTTGGGAAAACTTACCTCAGCAATTCTATAGGACGAATAATTGTTTTTAAAACCCTAAATTTTTAATCCTTCACTAGATGGAGCTGCAGTGAATAATGGGACTAGCGTTAAAACCGCAAGAAAGGTTTCTGGAACATTAAGAGGATGGGGGGATTAAGAGAAAGAGAGATTCTCCGAGATTAATGTGCTTCTAAGTATTTGTCACGTGGGGCAAGGGAGGCCAACAACCCCCGTTCTCCCATCATCTAATGTAATCTAACGGAGAAAATCGTTAAAGAGGGGTAGCCAACTCCGTAATGAGTTAGAAAAGCTTATTTAACAATTGTTTTAATATTTAATGGTAATCAATTTCTTTGGTAGCTAGTTGGATATTATCTTGAAAAAAAAACATGTTTCGTTTTGTACTTACGTCTTCCCATTACAAGATCTTTGACTGGGGATGGGAATTTGTTTCAAGGTCATTTACTTTATCATTACAAAGTGCATCTGAGTTTTATACAAAAGTTTAATGTTTTATATAAGTTGTAAAAGAACCTGAAAGCAATGGATGTGTGCATGTGTTGGGGCAAGCAAGGAAACACAGAGAATTGGCCTTTACCATACATTTATTCGACAATACTAAAAATTCTTTTAAAGTGAAATTAATAATAGAATAAGGTTCCCCTTCAAATTGTCATTTAATACATGAGGAATCAAAAGCAGAGACAAAGTATTTGGTCAAAGCAATTATTTCTAGGATCTTTCGGGAGGCACTTACTACTGTTGAAGAATAAAGCGATGAATGATTTCGTTGACAGGTGCTCACATCATGTCATGTTCAGCATCATTATGTCAGATTCCAGTAACTTCTGCTAGACTCCGAGACAGCTCAATCAGTTCTCTATATCGTCCGAGCTCCAGGGAATAGCCAGCGAAATCTGTCGACCTTCTCTCGTTTTTTTCTTGGGGGGCTGCTGTCCGTTTACCGGGACCATTTTGTCCCGTCCCTTTTTCTCTCATTGGACAGTGGGCTGCCTTTCTCTTAGCAGTTCCTGCCCCAATTGGTCCCTTATTTCACTGCTCATGTTCACACTCTACCAAGTACCTACCCACCTTAATTAATTATCTTTTGAAATACCGTTTGAACATTATCTGAAAGTTTTATTGTGGGCCATAAATTAACGTCACCATCTATGTAATATTTGTAGTCTTTTGATCGCTATCAATGGCCACACAGATCACTTTTCTTTTACGCCACCTTAGTGTTCTTCAAGTCTTTATTTATTAATTTGCCTCTGAAGTTGTTATAAGAGTTTTATTATTGACCGTCTCTCGACCACACACCGCGGGGAATTATTACATTCAGCGCTGTAATAATTCTCTTTCACTTTGTTACTTTCAAACTACATTTTACTGATTTTAGATAGTTTTTAAGCTTCCCACTGATGTCGTGACTAAGAGGTTTTTTTTGTTTTTTTGTAAAATATTTTGAATGCAATGTCAAAATATAAACCAGTATATGTGCGAATGTAGCATTACTTTCAAAAATCGTTTTGTGTTTTCTGAAGGAACGTTCTTCTAACAAATCGTGTTTCAAGAAATGGCAAAACATTCTTTCTGCACTGTGCTACACACTTTCCACCTCCCTTTAAATTTTGACAAATGGTCGAATTGGGTAAATGGCCCGAGACGACCACAAAGAGCTCTGCCCCTCCCCTTACGTATGGAACTATGTTCGACATTCCTTCTGTTTCTAAGATATCTGCTTTTCTTAAGGCATCAGAAATATCTGTATCCGTATCTTTATACAGAAGTTGACATGTAAGATACAAGTATGTTCATAAAGCGATATGAAAACTGAAATAAATTTTACGTATGTTATAGTTATTTTATTTTCATTATGATTATTCAGGGCTGTTAAAGACCTTCCCCTGGATAGAGCCCTATTTTCGAGAATTATTTCATCCAATGTGTTATTTTTCTTAAAATTAAGTTCCTTTTAATAAGTTCTTAATCATGTAAGATACATAACTTTTAATATCATGAGAGAAAATATGCAAAATAAAAATTTTAATCAAAGAGATTATGCAAATATCTAATTCTTTGATTTATTCTCTTTCTATCTTTATAAGTTTAAAAATACATATTCAGCGTAAAAATACATATTCGGCGTATACATATTCAGTTATCCCGATATTTTCTCTGGTCATACAGGATCATTTTATGGATTACGAGGGCTTGAAGAACCTATAAAGACCAGGGAATTTTTTTCAAAATACAAGTGAAAAGGAAAAATCGACGGAATTAAGAAATTTAAAGATATTGGACAATGCGTATACATATTCAGTTATCCCGATATTTTCTCCGGTCATACAGTCTTTTATGGATTAGGGAGAGCTTGAAGAATCTATAAAGGCCAGGAATTTTTTTTCAAAATACAAGTGAAAAGGAAAAATCGACGGAATTAAGAAATTTAAAGATATTGGACAATGCGTATACATATTCAGTTATCCCGATATTTTCTCCGGTCATACAGTCTTTTATGGATTAGGGAGAGCTGGAAGAACCTATAAAGGCCAGGGATTTTTTTTCAAAATACAAGTAAAAAGGAAAAATCGATGGAATTAAGAAATTTAAAAATATTGGACAATGCGTATACATATTCAGTTATCCCGATATTTTCTCCGGTCATACAGTCTTTTATGGATTAGGGAGAGCTTGAAGAACCTATAAAGGCCAGGGAATTTTTTTCAAAATACAAGTGAAAAGAAAAAAATTATATAAAAAGTCAGTAAAGTAAATGTATGGTCATACAAAGCTAAAAACCACCAAACCTTATGATACTCGTAGATATTACAATTGTCTACTAACAATTTCTCAAATTGAGAGATGGCGTTGTTCACATCCGACAGAAGTGTTTACAGATATCCTTTCGCTATCTACCAGCCGCTAATTGGATATATTTTGTTATGGGCGAAATAATAATATATGACTGGATTTAGAAGATATACTTGTCTGAAAGTACAGATTCAGTTAAATTTATATTTTACGTTCTGATATTACATGTGTTTCTTAACTTTAGGATACATTTTTAATAGTATTGCATCATAACTGATTTTTTTTTTACTCACCTTTCTTAAATAAGTTTGATGATGTGGGTCTACAAGGAAAAAATTTCAGAAAAGAATTCTTTATTTTTTAATTTTAACCTATTAAGTTTCCGAAATTTCAAATACGGATCAATAGTTCTCAAATGATTGAAAAAAATCCATATATATATATATATATATGAGGCGGTGAAAGGCAAAGTAGCGTAAGACACATTTTCAACTTATTTTAACTGACGGCAAAAATGTAATCTCCATGTTCAATTTACAGTGGAATTGCAAATAATTATTATTTGCAATATTATAGTAATTATTAATTAAAATTTGTTCAATTTATAATGGAATTTTTTGCAGTAAAACACTTTGTTTCTCAAAATAGCTCTTACTGACTTACACCACTTTGCCTTTCACCGCCCCATATATATATATATATATATATATATATATATATATATATATCACTGATTATTAGAAATTCTCACAGTAATTTTATGCGCCCGAAGTAAAAACCGGAAATTTAATAGAATATTTATTTTAGAAAAGAAACAAATACTTTTGGCAACATAAAAATATGCGAAACTCTGCATCCATGGCTTCCTGCAGAGAATCGTCTTAGTAAACAAAATTTCCTGAAATAAATGAATTTTGCATAAAATGTTCGGTCGTAAACTATTACTGCTATTCAGATGGAATACTCTCACATGTTTATTTCATGCGATCTGAAATGGTTAGCTCGTGCTATTCAAGATTCTCCCTCATTTTATAAACATCTAGCCAGTTGTTAAAATGTAACGATGAGCTCCGCCTGAATAAAATATAATCCTCTCCCCATGTTTCCTTATTAGGTTATCTCATAAACTAATTTCCTTCCTGAAATATAACTCAAAACGCACAAGAGCTTTTAAAGGTTATTCCTGCATTTTGATGATCTATTTTCATTGTTCGGGCTCTTAAAATTACTCACAAAATCATGAACATGAATAACGTTATTTTTGCGATTCTTCCTTCGATGTATATGTTAAATAGATGAGTTTTCACTAACGTAAATTATTTTTTTTGTCATTATGACTTTCTTAGAGTTGAGGTTTTTTTTTCTTTTTAATATTCTTTTCAGTTTCCATTATTAGCGTTAAAAGCAAACTTCTTTAATCTTAAAAGTGAAGCTGTTAATTGTATTTTTCAGGAAATTATATTTCTAAACAATTCCTGACAAGTCAGTTTCTTTGTAGTAGCTCTTGAATGAAAGATTTAATGCTTTGTGTTATGAAGTGTAATACAGTTTTATTACCTAGAAAGTGCCGTGATTCTTATTTTAAAAACGTTTTTTCTTTATATATACCGGCTGGCCATAATTAAACTGACAGTGCTCACAGTGTTCTGTAGCGCGATCTATTTGCGAGAATGACGCCACATTTTGTAGGAAGATTAAACAAGACGGGGGACGAAGGATTCCGCGAAAAAATAAATTAGTTCCAAAAGTCACCGCTAGGGGAATATTTGGCGCCGTGTAATAGAAAATAGAGTGTTAACAAATGCAAATTAATACGGAATAAAATTTCCTTTTATTATGCACATTTGATCAGTGTCGATTTGATTTTTTTCGGTGTTTTTGTGATTTGTCATCCCAAATTCGACAGTTCTCGGTATTCACAGTTCCATGAAGGTAAAAGTGGGCCTCGTCTCCCCATAAGATTTTCCACGGCCAAGCATCATCCATCTCCATTCTGGCAAGAAAGGTGAGAGCAAAAGTCAATCGCTTATCATGGTCGGGGTACAGTAACTCCTGTACACGGCTGATCTTGTACGGATAGAAGTTTATAATCTTTCGTAAGATTTTCCATACCGTACTGTAAGGCATATCCATATTCCGAGCTAATCCACGAGCGCTAGAGGTGGCAGCAATATTGTCTGGTCCTCTGTCGACAATCGCCGTGGCAACTGCTTCGATTGTATCCTGTGGTACAGGTTTTCGTCCTCTGCCTGACTGAACCTTCAGAGAACCTGTTTTCTCGAACGTCGCAACCATTACTTTTAGCCCATTAACTGACACAGGACCGTTACCTTTACGCATTTTTTGGTGCGTTCTAAAAGCACGAAGAGCGGCTGACGCGTTGCACTGGTTGAGGTAAAAGAATTTGACCAGTAACGCACGCTCGACTAAAGAAGGAGACATTGCACATAAACTTTCAATCCGATTGATTCGAAACTTAACACATTGCCTTTTAAAACCCAAGCAGCTAGCACTGTGCCAATGGATGTAACGTGAAATTTGAATAAAGAACTTCTTCTTCTGCTCAGCGTACGTGATATTGCAGATCACGAGACTTTATCGGTGTATATGTAGATTTTACGCTTTTTTAAAAGTGTTGCCATATTGCACTTGAACTAAATAAGAAAATGTGCATAATAAAAGGTAATTTTATTCCGTATTAATTTGCTTTTGTTAACACTCTATTTTCTATTATACAGCGCCAAATATTCCCCTAGCGGTGACTTTTGGAACTAATTTATTTTTTCGTGGAATCCTTCGTCCCCCGTCTTGTTTCATCTTCCTACAAAATGTGGCATCATTCTCGCAAATAGATCGCGCTACATAACACTGTGAGCACTGTCAGTTTAATTATGGCCACCCGGTATATATATATATATATATATATATATATATATATATATATATATATATATAAGTAATAGATGAAAAAGAATACCAGAATTAGCACTAAAGCTACTTGCAGCCAGGAACTAATAACATGAAAAGATAAGTAAGAAAGAGGTTTTTGACAGCATCCCTTCGTCAGCGGTGTCAATACTGTCTAAAAACCAATGGATTGTTTCCCATGAGTATGATCTATACAATAAACACACTCAGACACTGTACAATCCATTACATACAGAAGAATTGAATAAATATTGAATAAAGAGTTACATAACCAAAGAACACCAAGCCTGGCGCTAGACAGAGTGGAAGTTAAGAACATGTAACCGCAAGATGACTGACGTAACAAAACTTGAAACCATGGAGATTATGGATACCCAGTTACTGACTTACTATGGTTACTGTATTTTAGGACTATTAAACCATTATTAATTAAGTTTTCTATTATTATTACTAAGAGTTATTTTTATTCTTATTTTATTTTTACTTATGATTTTTATTTTATTTTTTATTTTTTATTTTTAGTAGTTATTTTTTCTAATTTTTCTTATTATTATGTTTAACCTATTAAATGCAACAGAAGAAACTATTCATTAAAACTAAAACAACCAATTATGTGTTTGGATAGACTTTCGGGGTAATTATTACGTGTTAGCACAGCTTTCAAGTCTAAAATATGCTTATTCCTATTGTCTTTAGAACATAGCCTATTTATACGAACTAACTGATTTACATTAATGTTATTAAAAACAGATTTATGTAAACTGGTTAGGTAATTTTTGAAATTTAGCAATATTAAAATTATAGTCAGATCTAAGTCAAAAGTAAATTTGCTGGGAGAATTTAATTTAATATTAATATCTAAAAAGTTTACATTAATATTATCATGGCTACTTTTAATTATTTCCAGATTAGGAGGGTAAAAATTTAAGTCTATATGGTTATTACTTTTATTAATTACTATTATATCATCTATATACCTAAATATATTGTAATTGAAATTTTCTATATTATTAATTTCAAAATAATGTAAGTATAAATTAGCTAGCATACTTGAAGCATTACCATCTTGTGGTACACCTTTGGACTGTAAGTATATACTATTATTATGAACTATGTAATTATTTTTAGTTTCTAAATCTAGGAGCCTATTGAAACGAGTTAGTTTAATTTCGTTGCCTAAGTACTGAATATTATTTTGTACTAACATTATGATTATTCTATTTAAATCAATTATATCGATATTATTAAATAGATCTTTAAAATCATAAGTTACTACACACACACACACACATATATATATATATATATATATATATAATATAGTCATTCTTTCTTGAAGAAAAAATTTAAACTTAGAAACCATACCATAAGAATTGTATTCTTGAACACTATATCATCATTTGGAGTAGAAATATTGAACTCAGAAAAAAATGCGCTGGCATTCAGGTCAGGGCATGTAGGTTCGAGTCCCGCTGTTCGCATGGATGTTTGTACTCGTTCGGAATTGGTTTTAAATTGCAGGTCCTGGTCTGATTAACTCTTTTGTAACAAAAGTTGACCATATTGTTCAAAAACAACCAACCAACCTGTTGTTCGACCCCTTAAAGAAGAAAATAGAATGTTTGCCAATCGCTGTGTTGGTACTTGAGTTGTTATTTATAACACAATTCGACAGAAGTACGTACTGCACAAAGGGAATCTTATTTAAGAAATTCTGCAATTCTTGGGTGAAAAAAATAATGAACACGGGAATTGCACAATGTCTTTGAAATAATCTGTATCTAAAGAATGACTGATTAATGATATCAGAGAAAAATGACAAAATAAATACCTAAGTCCGGACTTAAGTGCTGTGTATGTTAAAAATTACATTAACCTTTAGCTTACGGGCCCTGTTTTTCCGATTCCCTCTTTAGAACGTGAAATTTAATACCCCCTTTGAAAGAATGGCCATTTAAGGGGGTTGTAATGTTTTTATGTCGAGGAGCTTCAGAGTGGAAAATAATCGTAGATTCTTGGAAATAAAGTAGTCGTCGAACGGTTTAGGCAAATGCGTGTGGTCGAATCGGAGTCAGGCGACTGAGAAGTCAAATCAAAAGTCCAGGCAAGGAACAGACATCTCAAATGTTGATTGAATTGTCGTTTTATTTGGATTACTTCGAGGTTTTAATTACACTTCATAAAAGTCACAGTTCAAATTTATTTATGGATTATCATATTTCAACACTGCCCTGAGGCTGTCGGAAAAGCACACGATAAAGTTAGAGACAAAGGGACGCAACGCGACCAAATTCTTACGTCTTACCAGACCCGTGGCAAAAACACAAAAGCGCGAAGTGACGCTAAGATCTCGAAAAAGGTAAAGGCGCACTGAACTTTTAATTGTCCAGAAGCAGACACATGACCCCATCACACCACTGCGACAAGGTCGCGCCCAGCTTCTAGAACAATTCTACTTGTGTAAGTTCTCCGTCCGCACGTGACATTTAAGGGGAAAAATAGATTTATATTGGTAGGATATAGGTCGCAATTCAGGATTGAGGGACGGTGTTCTGTGGCAATAAGATAAACGAATTTGGAAAAAGCGTGTTAGTGATAATGAAAAGGATCGAAATTTGTTTCATATATATATATATGTGTGTGTGTGTGTTTGTTTGTTTGTTTGTATGTATATGTATGTATATATATATATATATATATATATATATATATATATATATATATATATATATATATATATATATATATATATATATATATATATATATATATATGTGTATATATATATGTATATATATGTATATATATATATATATATATATATATATATATATATATATATATATATATATATATATATATATATATTCATTCTTGATCCCGTATGCTTGGGATACATACTGTCCCACCCCCTATGGAAAAGTTTAATTTTTAATGCAATAGTGTTCGAAACATCTTTTTCGTTCAATATTATAAATATAAAGGGGTATAATAAAGACTGTCGAATATAATAAAATATTTCGGTATAATAAATATTTCTGATCATTTGACTCTGAGGATTGTTCACCCTGCCAAAAATAAAGTTAAGTAATCTAAATAGAAGGATATCTTTCTTACAGTTTCTGAGGGGGAAAAAAGTATATTTGATTATAAAAAAATGAGTTTTTCACGACTGAATTATTTACACAGCGAGCAAGAAAATTTTATTAGAATTATATATGTATGCATACATGAATATATAACTTTTTTTTGCCTGGGTGGTTTTATTTTTTAATTTTTTTATCATTAGCTTTCTTTCGTTTTTTCTTTGAATATTCTATTCATTTTTAAATTAGGAAAAAATTTTCTTGGAACACACATAAAAAATATCTTCCCTTCTTAATTGTTTTCAACTTCAAGTGTTCTTACATGCGGTATTAATTACACGCATGGAAGACTTTAAATAACTTGGCGTGCTCCTGCAAGTTTTTTTTCCTACGTAAAACCTTCTCCAAAACTCCATGTACGTGATCTATATATGACTGGACGAAATGCAGCTTGTGCCTCTTAATATTTTAATTTATTTTTCTGATAATACTTCAAAACCTAACCGCCCCCTTAATTCGATTTTACGGCGTTAACAGTGTAAATTGCATTGTTATTTTATTGCTTGCCTTTCTTAATAAATAAGGAAGGGAATTTTGGAATTTTATTTCCACTTAAGATTAGGCTGGAGTTCCATTAGAAAGATTATTCGATCTCTAAATTTCAAACCGAGTGGAAAAAGATAATGATGTACGAGTAACGGTTTGGAGCTTTATTTATATTATTTTTTATCTTTTTTTTTTTACTTCGCTTGCTCGTTGTTCCAAATTATAAATACGTTTTATTCACCGAAAGCAATTTGAATGGGATTTGTGACTTTTAAATAAGCTAGTAAAGCCTGGTTTCATTTTAAATCGCCCATCTAAGTCTTTTGTTTTGGCTAGTTAATGTTATGTCAGAAATTACGACTGATTTTTATTTCATTTAAAAAAAATTATGAATTAAAAATTAGTTAAAAAGATTCTTTTTATTTTGGAGTACAATACTGTGGGTAGAGTATTTCCGTACTGTTTTGTAAATTTATATCTATAAATACATCTGTAAAGTTTTTATTCACAGTTTTTAATTCCATTAATAAATGTAGACAGGCAGTTCTTAGTTTAAAAGAGGTTGAAGAAAAGGTTGTAACTATTTTCTCTTTTTAGCGTTAATCGTGTTGAAACGATCACAGATTCAGTTAAGAGAATATCTGTGACCATTTCAATTTTATTTATTTATTTTTGGTTTGGTTTGTTTTCAGAATTGATTTTTAATGAATAATTTTTAATAAAAGTAGACTTACTATTCATTGCAAGGAATTTATTTAGGTTTTTCAATTCCCTGACTTCTAAACTAGTATTGACGCTAATTTTAATACAAAAGTAGACTCTTTTGAGAATTTAAATTAAATGGATAGCACTGTAGTATTCTTTGAGGAGTTAAATACTTATGCTAGAGTATTTCCATATTGCTTTGTTAACTACTTTATTTAAATGTATCTGTAAATTTATTTTAACTGTTTTGATTTTAATATGAACTGAGACACAGGGAGGTTGTAGTTTAAAGCAGGTTGCTTGAAATTTTGCAACTGTTTTCACTTTTAACTTAAATTGTATTAATGTTAATTACTTGTTTGTAATCTAGATTTTTTTTCACTTCTATATTGTTCATATTAAATTGTATTCGATAACCACTAGACATAAAATACTTACTCTGTTTTGTTGTTTTATATTTTAGTTCCCCCAGAGCCACCAAAGATAGTACAAGGCGACTTTCTACGAACGACCGCTGGTATGACAGTGGAACTAACGTGCGAATCACATGCCGGAAAGCCTCCAGCTGAAGTAATTTTCTACAATTTTAATTTTCCATAAATTAATTATATTAAAAATCCTTTAATCAACATATAGTTTAATAATTTAAATGTGTGTGAGATATTTAAATTATTTTATTTATTTTAAAATGAAAAGAATTACATGATTCTTATGCATTCTTTTTTGCACAAACATTTGAATTTAACGTAATTTCACACATATACAAATTTATTTTTTATGCTATTTTATGACGAATTGTAGAAATACAATTTGTCTTAATAATATGACCCAATAAAGGGTGTATAGTGATTTAGTTATATATATATATATATATATATATATATATATATATATATATATATATATATATATATATATATATTAGTTTCTGGATTTCAAATGTGAAACACAATTTGTTATGAAATGAAATCTCAGCGTGCTTAGGACATTGATGTTATTTTATTGCTTTAAAAAAAAATGCAAACTCTTTCGTACAAGACACATGAGAAATCATTTTAGATTAGTACTTATTTTATGCCTTTCCTAGATATGGCAGGTACAGCATCTAAATTAATCTATGTCCCATTTCACATTTCAAATAATTACTTTTCCTAAATGAGCACTACTTTTAAAAGCTGTTTTATGTAACATGAAAGCTATCTTTAAAAATGTTTAAAGGGTCTTTTCTACAAATATATAACATTCGTTGAAAATCCCCGAATAATTCAAACTGGATGTTCCCTTGGAAATCCTTAAATTCTTGTAATTCGTGCAGTGATCCTGGATTTGAACCCCGGATTCGTTATTTCATCCAGAATTGAAGTTGAGTCTCTACAACTCCAATTCTCTCTCTTCAACCTAAAAATAAAAAGTTGTTACTGGATTATATCTCATTTAAAAATACCATTCATTTGCATCAATAACTATTCAAGTGAAATACTTAGGGTATGAAAATAGTAATGACTAATTCAAACTCTTATATTTTTATAACAGGACCGTTAAATTATTAAGGATCCTCTATATTACTCTCTAGTTAAATCCTCTCTAAGTTAAATGAGGAAAATGATATATTCTATTTAATATCAAATACTAGTTATGGAACGGAAAAATCATTTCTCAATAAATACACATTAATAACGAATGTAAAGTTTTCTCGTTTAAAAATTTTCCGCTCCCTGTACTTTTGAATTAAGTCCCTTTTCGAGAGAATTATTAATGACAAAAGCAATCAAGCTACATTTATATTAGATCTATTTTTTCTTTCAAAGGCTCTCGTACAATTTGCGGTATTTAATATTCTGTCTGAGTTCCAAATTTATAAACAAAAAAGCTCGCTGGAACAGCTAAGCGCTCTCAGAACAAATTATCGTTAAAATCGTCTCTGATAAGTCTGCGTATACCCCACCTAAAAACAAAAAGCCAATAAATAAAAAAGGATGCATAACCACCGCACTTAAAACATTTTAAGATTCAAAATGGCCGAAAGAAAAAGTAATATTAGATATTGAGCACGTATTAAAAACCAACGAGTTCTTTTCTTTTAATATTAAGCAATTTATTTGACTGCATGTGCATTGTATAAATGATTAATAACCAAGAATACTTCGATGTCAGTTTTCATTCACTAAAATTTCGCCGTAGAATTACGCAGATTTCAAGGTCCCCTGATATTAATAAGAAAACATTTTAGGTAATTTCTGTTAAATAATTTTGTTTTCAATCTTCGTTAAAATTCTTCTGATATAATTAGATGTTAGAGTATAAGAAATTAATGTTCATGAATAATTAAAGATGTGATCTAGATGGAAAACTTTTAAATGATTAAACCACATAAAACATTATCCGCAAGAAATTATCGAAGTGTAGTTTGTTTATACATAGAAAAGCGTTACATTTTAGGTCTGTACCCTATCAAATAAATTTGTCAGTGATAAGGAGTTTTCAAGCATTAGTTAATCCATATTTAATAGCAAATGATATGAATAAAAAAGAATGATGATAAACTACATAAAAAATTTTAAATAAAAATAAATTTAATATTAAGCAATTACTAACTTTAACTAAGTATTATCCTATATTTAAACTAAAATTCCTTTTTTTTAGTTTGTTTTGTTTGTTTCGTTTGTTTGTTTGTTTTTGTTTGTTCGTTTGTTTGTTTTGTTTTGTTTTGGCTGTTTGTTTGTTTGTTTGTTTAGGTTTTCTTTTTCTTAATTTGTTCGTTATAGCCTTTTAGTTTATTTTTTTGTAAGCAACTTGCTCCTCATTTCAATTAATTTTCTTGTTTCTTTCTTTTTTTTATTTAATTTTCAGTTTTATAAGATAACCCTCAAAGAGTCTGTTTTGAAATACTTAATAACCAAAGAGGGACTTCAATTGTTTCAAAATAATATTTAATTTTAACTCACAATAGAACAAAAGAACCCAGACAGTATTATTTTAGGAAAATAATAAATTAAGTCTATAAACCCCACCCAAGTAATGGAAGCAGTCTTCGAAAGATATCAGGAATTTAAATAGATGCTACGTTCAGACCTGTGGGAGAAATTGAATAAAATTTTGAAGAGTACATAGAGAAATATAACCAATGACCTTATTTTATAAAACTATAGTTTGCGAACGGAAAATTAAGAATTTGTTTGTGAGATGATATTCAACTGAAGGCTAGATGGAATGAATTTGAGTTTAAATGTAGGATTAGATTAAGTAAGTACATGCTTAATATTAAATTTATTTTTATTCCAAAATTTTTATGTATTGTATCTCCTTTCTTTTTTATACATATCATTGGCCCTTCAATGGCTGAAAACTCCTTATCATTGATAGATTTATTTCATTGGGTACAGACTAAAATGTAATCAGATGATGCTGAATTTTTCAGAGGTTGATGCGTTCTAAATTGCTATACATTTGCAGTTGTATCGATTGCTGATGCTTAAAATTTTATACGTTAATCTTGATTTAAAGCTACAAACTTTCGTAATATCTAGATATCAGCAAAATTATGATTTTCAGTAATAAATTTGACAGATACGCAATTCATAATAAATGTGCACCTTGGAGATAAAATATATCTTCAATTATATCGACAATATAAAATATATCTTAAAATATATCGACAATATATCTTCAATTTAATAATCACAATTCCCTTATCAAAACATTTAATTTATTTCCTTTTAATTTATGTATTCTGTATTAAATCAATACATTAAAGTAGCCATCTTACATACAAAGATAAATTACATTGTTTTAAAAAAAATTCTCTTAATGCTCCATATTATTAAGCAAACCAAACAAAATCAATTCTAGAGATTAATTACGTAAACATTCATGTTTTCGTATTATAATTGTGAAATGAGGAAATATTCTGTTTGAAACGTTTAAAAAACATGCATCTTCCTCAAGACACCAAGAACTACTGTTCCAGAGTCTCATGCGCTACAACTGACGGCGACAATATATCTTCAATTTAATAATCACAATTCCCTTACCAAAATTACCTTTCTTGCAGTTATTTAAAAAAAACTCTTTTCATCTTAAATAATGTTTGCGATCAATTAATAAATATTCATTGCTTTTCTCATTTTTCGAAAACTTCTTTCGGTAGTTAAACAAACTGCTCCAAGGTGCTTCCGAAGGAACACCTTTTGAAGCAGCCATTTGCATATTGTCCCTCGAAAAACTTTTCCAAGGAAAATATATTAACCAAAATTACTTCTTAATGTTTAATCTAAGAGCAGCCATTTTGTTCTTTTTCCACTAACGTACAATTATATTTTCTTCTGATAAATTAACACGATTTGTTGTAAATGTTTAAAGAATAAGCTCTCTTCTCCAAGGAAGGGGAAAAAAACGAACAAAAACAAAAGGTGGCTCTTAATTTGTTTACTTGCGCATGACTTATGAGAAATTTAAGACCACCTGATCTTTCTCGCATGTTAAGCTACTTTTAATACGTCCCTTCATACTCAAAGGGGGAAAAAAAAGACAATCCAGAATTTAGGGAGACAGGGAAAAAAATTCCCTCCTCTAATAAACACCTTTTTGGGAAAATCAAAAAATCTTACACGTGTAATATTAGAGCATCATTTTCTAGGTCGAGTACTCTCTAAACAAAAACGGGCGTGGTCAGATTTATCTCTAACCATCGGCTAGTGGTACCTATCATTTTGGGATTCTTTCAGCGATTTTTTACCCTTTTAAAAGGTTCCCCCCAAATTAGGCGGGCTTACCCAAGCTGTTGTTGAGGGGCAAATTAGGGCAGAGAAAGGGGGAGGGCTGAATTTCCAGCTGGCGAGCTGTGCTCATTAGCGGATGCACCTAACCACAACATTCGACGTCTGTCACCTTGTTTAATTATTGCTCCAGTAAAAGGAGAGGGGTAGCGATTGGGCTCGATTCTTTCTTTTTCTGGAGGTATTAGAATGCCAAGGCAAATGAGCTTTGTATTGATCGGGAAATGTACAGAACACGCACGCCCACTTCTGGAACTCACAAATTTGCCGTTTTGTTTCAAATGATGCATTATTTTGTTATGATTTTTTTTTAAAGAGGGTGTTTCCATTGTTCGATAGGAGAAACTGCGGTGTTTCGAGAGAGGTCTGAGTGTGTAAAATTTTAACTGATACCGTGAAATCAGCAATTAAACACATATTTTAAAACTCGATATACATTGTTTCAAGATGCAATCCTTTTTTCCCACTTTGTTCTTATTAATTCTTTGCCGATAGTAGATATCCCCATCACCTTGAGTTCAAGCGAATGGCTTTTTTTTCTTTCTCGTTCATTGGATTTATTATGCTTATAACAGCAGTAACAGATTTCTAAGTGCATGTACTCTTACTACTTATCATAGTTAAAATTTGAAAGTTCAGGGTTTGTTATTAATATTTACTAACTTTTAGTCAATATTATCAGTTAGTGTTTAACAAATTTCTAACTTTGATCGCATGTCTCATTTTGCATTTTCTTCAATCTTTTCTTCTTAACTTTCTTCTTATTTTCATTCTTAATAAATTCTATATTTTTCTCGTATATTAATCACTTCATTTTTTCCTCGATTAATCTTTCATTTTTTTTATTTGCTTGTCTCCTCTTTTTTCTCCTTTTATTTTCCGATTTTCTTTCTTTATATCTTCTTTTCTTTATTCTCTGTCCTCTTATCTCTTTTTTCGTTCAAAACTCTATTTCTTTTCTTTGTTATATTTTTCTATCAATGTTTTCTTTCTTCGCTTACCTTCCCTACCCTCTTTCTGTTCTTTCTCTATCTGTTTTCACTCCACCCTTTACCCTGTTAACCCTTTTTCTCACTGGATTCTTCTATGCATATCCTTCCCTACTCTTTCCACCAGTGTTATCTGTTCTACCTTTTTCTCAAGCCCTATTTTCTGTTCTATCTCTCTTTCCTATCTTCTTTCTTTCTATTTATCATTACCTGTTTGCCCCACCATTCTCTTTCTAATTTTTCATATTCATTTCTATTTAACCTTCCTTTCTCTTTCTTTGTCTTTCTACTTATCATCTTTAATTCTCTTTTCTTTTTTTTCCTTTTCTCCTCCTCCCATTCCTCTTTTTTTATTTGAATTTTTCTTTCTTAAATTTTCAGGTGTATTTATATCTATTTTGTTTCTGTTTTTGTCTTGTTTCCTCTCCTTAACTCTTCTGTGCGTCTCTATTGCTGCTGTTTCCATACCAACCTCTTTGAATTAAAGTTTTTCCATGAGCTCAGGTTTTTCCGTTGTTCTTTGATCCATTGTACTATCCTCTCTTTGGATGTATGTTTCTCGGTATGTTTACCCTCCACCTTCAGCTTGTTTCTTGAATATTACTAATCAAAATAAAGATATCAAAAGGCTCCCTTCAAAACGGATTCTTTCTATTTCTTCATTTCTTCTGGTCAAATCACTATAAAACACTTGAAAATGCGCACGACTATTTTCAACTCAACATTCGCTTTTAGAATTGAAGATTTTTACTTCCTGTTCTGTCTTTCTAAATATTTCAAAACTTTAGCCTTTTGATAAGGGAAACTATTAATATCTAAAAATCTGCATCAAAATGATCCACTATTGAGAATAATTATTTTAAATATTTTTGTCCCTTTTTGCAATGGAACTCTTGTGTTTATATGCAACGTTGCCGTTAGACGGCTTTGAGTATTCGGTTTATTTTAAAGTAGGATTTCATTCCTCCATAACGGTCCTCCGGAAAGCAAAATGTCGTAGTACATCCACATTCATGCAGACAAGTACCCCCCGACCCCGCTTGACACTATTTTGGGGTCGCAACCCCCCGCCCCGCCTTTGATGCCCTGTCTAAAGAACCGCTCGATCGCAGGATCGTTGCAGACGCTCTGCCCATAAATCACTGGTTTCCCCCGCAGAATACTGTACAGTGCAGATGAATGTGGACGCTTTATCAGATGTCCTGCGTTGCGAGTTATAATTTTGGCAGCGCGCCAAACCCAATCTGTATCGCTTGGGCAAGCAGAAAACAGTTAAACAGAAAAGTACCCATATGCGTCGAAATTTTAACATATATATATATATATATAATATAATATATATATATATATATATATATATTAGATAGATAGATACATACATATATACATAACACATACATACATATATACATACAAAATAGGTAAGCAACGATAAGTAACCCTTCGTTAGTAACCCGCGGTAGTTTCGTTAGAAGAGACTACCTGAACTTTTTTTGCCCTTTTTATCATGCATTCAAATTTCTTATTACATATTGTAACAAAATTTCTTAACTATGCCATTTTAAACATCTCCCTTATTTTGCGATATATATTCCTTATATATTTTTTAATTTACTGATCAATTTTTTAAGTATCCAAACTCATATCTCGAATCCGAGAATTCAATTTGTCACGTCTCTCACTTTTCTGTCGGTGCTTTTATGCTCTATTATAACGCCTGGAATTTAATTACTTCAGTATCATAACTAATAAATTTCTAGACAGGTTGCATAATGTAATTTGGTTAGATAATCTTAAATACTTTTTTTTGGGCTATTCATAAACTTGTTGTTTTTTCTGCCACATTTAAAAACTCGCTTTTTTGTACCCCCAAATATTCACACGCTGAGCATAAAAGCGCTTATTTTCTCTGTGCGTTTTTCTTTTTTTTTTCTTTTTTGGCCCCCTTTTTTTATTTAAATTCTATTATATTCTCCACCGTTGTTTCCTTTCTTTACCCTCCCAGAGGCTTTTCAAACAAGTTTATACAAAATATCGTTACTTTTATTCATACGTTTTTCGAACGATATTGTTTTTCTTGTTCGAAAATTCTTCATTCCGGAGCCTACATGTGAACAGATCATTTTGTTTAACCGTCTTATAAAAATATATAGATATATAATAATAATAATATAAAAACAAGAAAAGGTGTTTTAAAATGATAAGTTTTCAAATGGGGTTTAAGGTATAAAAATTTTTTGAAAAGAAAATTGTATTTGAAGAAGTTGATGAAAGAAATTGGTTAAGTTTGTTAGGCAAAGTAGATCCCGCTAAGTAATGTAAATAAGACAGAATTTTTCCAGCTTTAAGAATTCAGAACTTTACTGCATTTGTAAACGTAGTATTTACTAGAAAGAGTGTTTTTCTAAAGAGGTCGTATATCTTTTAGTGATCAATACAAATGTAATTTACCACGGTGTATGATATCTTTTTTATACACTGATAATTCCATATATGTAAGGTGGAAATATTTAGCATATGCTTTTTAACCGCAATCGAGTATTTTCAAAGTCATAAAAAGGTTATTAAAGCCATTTTTGTTGATAAATATGACAATATATAAAAAAATATGAAAAGAGGATAAACAGTATCTAATTGTTCTGATAATATGTCGCGGACAATGCTGTTAGTTAATACTATTTGTTGTACTAAAGAAAATATATAAATGTAATAAACCAGAACACATTGTGCAGTGCTATATAATATAGTTAAGAAGAAATAATGATCGGACTCCGTGTAACAAAACCCACAGTGTTGAAAATAATATAAAATCTTTAGAGATGTTAAATATATAGCCATACCCTTGAGTGATGTCTAGGTTAGACATCCGAATTTAAGTGGAAATGAAGGATTCTATTCGAAAAATAGGGAAGGAAGCTGCGTAATGCCTCATTAAATGATCTACTAATTGTTGAATTAAACTGCTCGACAATATAAGACCCTGTAAGTTCCTCCACGGTCGTTCATGTCAATGTACCAACTGCTCTCCGTTAAATGGAAGAACTCTAAAGTTATTTTTTAACTGAATTGTCTTGAAGACTGAATGCGTATTAGGTTTTGCCTTCTCAATGATGAATTTCTGGAGGTAAATGTTCCCAATGACGATTGCAGTACCTAAACAATCCGACTCCTTTATGGAGATCTTTCAACAAAATAATATTAATTTTCTCTTCTGAAACATGATTGAAATTAAAAATCATTACACTGCACTTTCAAAGCATCGGGAATAGCCTGTAAGTTTAGACATATGAAATTGTTGGTCAGTATGATTTCAGAAGAATGGGATTCATACATAAGGTTTTTTTTCAGTTTCTTAGATTGAATTCATTCTTTCAAAATGCCACTAGATTAAACTTAATGCTACTGCCTTCTCGAAACCTTCCTCGAAAAATCCTCTAATTGATCGTATTTATCTTTTGTAATGTGTTTTGTTCTTCTCATCTTAACATATAGGTTTGGTCATAATGCATGTTTGGTCATAATAAGGTACACCTGGAGGCTTAATAAAGCTGAAATGTTCCATAATATAGTCTATGACTACCATCTAGTATATGAAGACAAACATTATAATTAACTACCATCTCTGAATTAGAAGCAGTTTTAAGTTCAAGACTGTTTTTCCTGTAGCAGGCATATTATTAAAGTTTTATCTATTCATGCATGTACCTCCAAGACCGGGACAATAAACATGGAATACATCAAGAAGAGCATGCAAAAACGTAAACAATCAGAAAAGTTTCAAAAATCCAAACCATCTTCTTTAAATTTGCATCTACTATCTTCGAAAACATCCACTAGCTTTTCCATTCGATGCTGTCTTCAATACAAATTTCACGAACAGTCTCTGCTGCAAAGCGTATGTTGATCTCCATGAAACTTTTCTTCCAAAGAAATCGTTAAATTTTACTTTCATTTAATCATTAATGCCTACGCTCACTGTCTGTTTAAGGGGACGCTATATATATAAAAAAGGCGTGTATGGAAATAACTGAATATACGACGATTTGAGAAAAAAAAATTCATTTCAAACCAGTTTATAAAATTGTGAAAGAAATACTGAAACACTTCTTTGAAGATGCTTAAGTAGATGGGAGTAGAGTCTGTAATCACTGGAGTAATAAAAAAAATAAGGGAAAAACCAAACAGCCAAATAAATCCAAAATCACACAAAAAATTGAAGTGCGCTCTCCTGCAATTTTCTTCCGCTAACTAAATGTCCTCCCCCTTATTTTATTTTTTTTTATTTTACTACCCACCCTCTTTTATTCGTCTCCCACAAGAAAAAAATATGAGGGAAAAAAATTTCCACAGCAATGTTTTGTTTTCCTTTGCCATCATTTTCTTTTACTGATTTTATTTCTTCTCCATCTAATGGGGCAATCTGAAACAAGTCAAAGGAAAGAAGGAAATTGGGGGGCTGTACAGTTTGTGTTTGTAAATTTAACAATGAATTTTCCCTTTGAATTTTTTCGACTGTGCGGTTCGTATTTGTTCCGTAACTGGTGCGATTTTTTTTTTGCTGCTCGTTTTTCCCCCTCCTTCAGATTAATGCTCAATGAATGGCAAGTAATGCACAATTTTCCATTCAAAGTTCAGAGTCCTTTTTTTTTTACAAAAACTAAGTTTTGATTCAAAGCAAATTGCATTGATGCTTGATCTTTCGTATAGTAAATCTTCCTGATTTTAAATAAATATTCCGCTTTAAAAAATGATAAATAGAGAAAGGAAATGTATATATAATTAATCCTCTAACTTCTCTAAATTAAGAGAGCAAATGGCTGACGGGAAGAACAAGGGATCTTTTGCTTTTTTTCATTCGGGATACATTATCTTAGATTATTTTCTTGATTTTTTAAAGCACTAATGTCTCGTTAGAAAAAGGTATTTTCTCCGACACAGGTTAGCAGGATACTGAAATCTGAAGTAGTGCATCTAAATTTTGTAACAAAACTAAATTAAACTCACGGCGCTACAGTCCGATGTGGACCAGGGCCGGCGGTACCCATCTCCGCTTTCTTGACCCAGGGGCTTGGGGTGCCATACAGCATATGTCTCAGTCAGGTGGTCAACCTGACGTGGTTGTAACAAAACTACTTGTAGCAAAATTATTATTAAACTGCACTGTAGCTTAAAAAATTATCATCAAAGTATTCCTGTTGCTAAATAGCTCGTTATCTTTATGCTATTACATTGCAGCATACTATGACGTTCTTCTACTAAACAACCAGTTATACTTTTGTCTTTTTTCTCTCTGATGAGTTTATCATTATTTTCTTCCATGGCTCTGGAATTCATTCTATTTTAGTGCCATATATTAAAAGTGTGCTTATTACAGTAAAATTTTAAGCGTTTCTTAAGCCTATATTAATCGATATCATACTTCTGTAGTTCAAGACCTTATCCTTATCTCCTTCAATACTTTCAATACACCTGTCAGATATAATAATGAAAGCCTCCTGGAGTTGAATCCCTGCCGGTGAATATGCTTCTACCACAATTTAGACAGAGCACCCTTAGGTACGACATCTAGTACCCTTCTCCACCTCCACAATCCCCACGGAGGGACTTTCCGTCATATACATTCAACGTGCCCATACCCTGCGTAGACACGAGAGCATTGAGTGGCGCTTGTCAGAACTCGAAGTGAACAAATTTAGTACCGAATCTCGAAGCGCTAACCACTAGGATGCTACGGGTCCTTATCCTTATAAGTCATCATAGTTTCTTGCTTTATCATCTAAATTCTGCCTTAAAGCTCATTGGTTATATCATTCGATATCCCATACCTTATAATTAGACCACTCTACTTCAGTCCCCGAGTATGAGGCTTCTATTATCTCTGCCTTGCACTGTAAGTACGTTATTATCATACTTCAGTTGCTGAACACAGGCTGTGCATTCTTGCTATTTGCTTGCCTGCTGTTAGACCATAATAAAAGTCAAGCAACTTCGTTAGAAGATAAGATTCATTGTATTTATCTATTTCATAATTTGTAACCTTTATGCTTCTGTCCTTTTTCTAGCTAACATGGCTGGACGGCGACGGCAACGTAGTATCAGACGAAGTCGAATACACGACCCAACTCCTTGCTGACGGGAAGAGGGCGAACGCTGCCCTCAAATGGACCCTCACGCCAAGGAGAGAACATGACGGAAAGACATTCACGTGCAGGTCTGAAAACCCTGCCCTGACGACTCCTCTTCACGCGAGGATAAGCTTGGAAGTGAAATGTAAGCACGGAAATTCCATATCTCTACATTCACACGCATTCTCCAATGAAGAGAATTTACCAATATGTGTATTTTATCAGTTTGTGATTATGGAAACAATGCAATATTTCTCTAAAATATTCTGTTATTGAAAATAAACTTAAGATTTATTTTGTGATCGGATGCTATAATGGCATTTCAGCTATTGAGATAAGATTTTTTTAGCTTATTGCAAATTATGTCATCAAAGAAACAAAAAAATTCACACGCATTCTTCAGTGAAAATTTCTTTTTTTCTTTAATCAATCACTTTGTCGGAAAATAAATTTAAGAAGATTTAATTTTTGGATGAAGGCTACAACGACATTTCAGCTATTGAGATACGAGTATTTAGCTTATTGCAAAATACATCATCAAATTAACAGAAAAATTTCCACGCGTTCTCCGATGGAAAGAATTTACCAAGATGTGTATTTCATGAATTTGTTAATTGAAGTAACATAATTTTTCTTTAAAAATTTCTTTTTTTACAATCACTCTTTTCTTAAAATAAATTCGAGGAAGTTTATTTTGCAGTCGGGGACTATAACGACATTTCAGTTATTGAGATAACATTATTTAGCTTATTGCAAAATATAGATAAGAGTATTTAGCTTATTGCAAATAATATCATGAAATTAATTCAAAAATTCACACGCATTCAAAAATTCACACGCACGAAGCAACATCATTTTTCTCTAAAAATTATTTTTTTTATCTTTAACACTTTAGTACTTTCTAAATTTGTTAACTGAAGCAACATAATTTTTCTCTAAAAATTTCATTTATTTATCAATCACTTTTTCTTAAAATAAATTTAAGAAAGTTTATTTTGCTGTAACACTATTTCCCTTGAAATAATATTATTTAGCTTATCGCAAAATATATCATCAAATTAACAGGAAATATTTATTTTAAAAAAATTCTGCTAAGCGTAACTTGCACGAGAACAATTGTTGTCGTCATTTAGTCGTGGCACAATTCAAATATTCTTTCAGAAACTCGAACATCAAAAGTTAGGGGCTATTTTTATGTTAAAATATACTAGACATTTACCAGACTAATTTTTTTCTGTGCCTTGGGATATCACAATAAGAAAGTTCAGATGAATTTGAGTTAAAAAACAGGAAGACTATAGAAACTTCTGAATAACATTTACTTGTGGAACCAATTCTCTTATGATAAATAAGCTTCCTGTACCGGACTGTATGAATAAATTAGGACAATAGAAACGCTTGCCCCTAAAAACGATGAAATACCTCATTAATCACTAACGCCATCATGTATTCAGTCAAAATATTACTTATGCTGGGCCTTAGTTTGATGTTGAAGTAGAAAAAAATAGTATTTGCTTATGAAGAAATTTCGGTGTATAATACTGAAGAATTAATAGACAGAATTTTAACTTATATAAAATCTAGTACAATCACCGTATGGAACAAGTGTGTTTTTTATGTGTTTTTGATTAAAAAACAATACAGGTTTACATGCAGAAAGCCTTTACCTAAAATTTTTACTGACGCTATAAAGTTTTTTTTCATTGATAATTATTTTTCTTTGTCTAACATATTTCTCTTGTTGTTTGCTTATGAAGAAATTTCGGTGTATAAAACTGAGGAATTATTTGACAGAATTTTAACTTATATAAAATCTAGTACAATCACTATATGGAACAAGTGTGTTTTTTTATGTTTTTGATTTAAAAAAACACAGGTGTACATGCAGAAAGCCTTTACCTAAAACTTTTACTGACGCTATAAAGTTTTTTTTCCTTAATAATTATTTTTCTTTGTCTAATATATTTCTCTTGTTGTTTGCTTATGAAGAAATTTCGGTGTATAAAACTGAAGAATTAATAGACAGAATCTTAACTTATTTAAAATCTCTAGTATCATTATCGCATGGAACAAGATTTTAAGGTGTTTTTGATTCAAAAGCGACACAGTTGTACGTGCAGAGAGCCGTTGCCTAAAATTTTTACTGACGCTGTAAACAGTTTTTTTATTAATAATTATTTTTCTTTGTCTAATATATTTCTTTCATCAATACCTCTCTGAATTCCCATAAAAACCCATTACCTAATAAAAAATATTATAATATATATAGTTTTAAATAAAAAAATAACCTTCACATACATTTTCTTTACTTTGAAAACAATAAATTTGCATTGAGGCGTCTTTAAAGTAGCATAATCAGCAGACATTTCCATCAGGTTGAAGTAATGCATCATCTGTCTAGACTAGACGGTTACATCATTAAAGTATGATACTTGAATATATGTTTGAGTGTGTGAATGGGTACGTTTATAAAGTATGCATAACAAAACATTTCTATCAATATCTTCCGTTTACTATTCCTCCCATCCAGTTCTCTCATTTTCCTAAACCCCTAAACAAAATAGTCAATTTCGCATGAATAATAACCATATCCACATCCAAATCATCAACAAAAAATCCTTATTTATTCATTTTCTTTAATTCAAAAGCCATACAACAACCGAGGGTTTAACGACTTGCCAAAATATTGATGCGTTTTCAGAAGGGAAAAAAAATTTGTATCCCGAAGCTTATAGATCAGCCACAGAGAGAAGTGTATGTTTTTTTTCTAAAATAAATATATCTATATAAAGTCCATTTCCGAAAGAGGATTTCCTTTGTATCGCGGTATGCCATTAGTCTTGACAAGTTGGTAATAGAGATGAATGTTTTTTGGATTTTTTTTCATCTAGATCCTCCTGAAATTACTCTCAAAGTGAGCACAGACAAGATTATGGAGCTGGATAACGTGAAGTTTACATGTGAGGCGGTTGCCAACCCAATCGACGTCACCATTAAATGGTATAGGTACGTATAATTTTTTTCCCTGCTCTACTTAGTTTGGTAATTTATTATTTGATATGAATATTTGAATTCAAGTAATTCATTTCCATCGAGGATTTTTCATGTTATTTTAAAAGCTTATAGTCATACCGGAAATTTGTAGTGTTTAATGAGTTAGGGGAATATGAAATGTTATGTTCTGGTTATATATGCTTATCAGTCCTGTTAGTACATGTGTCTGTGTGGTTTATAAGATTTGTTTTCTTTACATATAATTAAAATTTTACCTACATTGTTTCCAAGTGGGTGAAAAATTGATATCACTCTAAGTACGGTATGATTTTTTTTTCCATTTCAATCATCCTTCATAACTACACCTTCATTTACGATCAATAATTAAAATTTTACCTACATTGTTTCCAAGTGTGTGAAAAATCTATATCATTCTAGTACGGTATGATTTTTTTCTTTTCAATCATTCATAACTGCACCTTCATTTACGACCAATAATTAAAATTTTACTTACATTGCTTCTAAGTATGGGAAAAATCTATATCTTTCTAGTACGGTAGGATTTCTTTTTGTTTCAATCATCCTTCATAACTGTACCTTCATTTACAACTACGAAGTCAGTAATCTGAAAATAGCCTGTTCGTTTTTTATTCCTTCCTTTAAAGAGAATATTCACGTGTAATAGGTCCTCTTCATTTGTCTTCAGTGTATGCATTAACCATGCAGTTAATGTCGCTCTTCTGTTGCAAGCATTTACCATGAAATAACTGCAGATTATATTCTCCTACATTATCGAAAATTTTTAGCATTGTTAGCTTTATGCTTATATTTTAATATGCATTTCAGTTCAAAACACTAAGCATTGCATCTCAAGTGGGAATCTACTACAGAGTAAGTTTTAATTTTTTCTAAAACCATAACCAACGTAATTTTTTATGGATATCGTCAAATTATAGCAAACAAAAAAAATCAGACACTTTTTTATATTTCGTACCAGAACATCATTCTACAATGTGTTCCCCAATGTTTCCTCTTGTATTGTCAGAAGATGGGGTTTCATGGTTAAACATACGTTTTTCTGTAAGTACGTTATTCAGGGATATGATGTATGAGTGTATACTCTCAACATTCAGTGAAAGTGTAGCATTACATGCACAAAAACATCAATTTCTCTCTTATTTGTATCTAACAACATCCCTTAAAGTTTAAGTTAAAGGATCGCATTTTCTGAAGTTCAATCCCTAGATAATTTGCGCCGTCTACATCCAGTTCATTCATCACTGTCACCTACTGATGAACGTTAACCAATAATCTTTATTGATTATGGAAGGTTAACTCGTGACTAGATGTCAGGAAAACTTCAGTAAAAAAAAGTGAAATATCATTAGGAAGAATAGGCTACTGGATCTTACCTCTAGGACCAAGGTCTTCCCTTCGTTATATGGCTTATTAATCTTCTTAGTTTTAAACGCTGTTGATCTCTACAAGTTCTTAAAGATCAAATTGGGAGGTTCCGATCTATAAAAGTAATACCCACAGAATATCATCGGCTTTTAATTCCCATCTTAACTTCAGTTAAGATAATGTCATATAATTATATATAACTTATTACTGATTTCTAGCTGCGAGTTCTAGTTGTAGATTTTTATAAATGTCATAGTACTTGCTATTTAATTTGTACGGTTATAGATAAGTAACAAATGACTTTGTCTATGAATGCCATCTGCACTTTTATTTCTTAAAATTTCTTTTATTGAATTGGAGATTTTCATTATTTCTAAATAGTAAATTAATCCAAATATTTATTAGTAAAAACACGTTTTTTGTTATAAAAATGAACCTACATTAATTTTGATCTGGTACCTTATGCGCCAATAGTTGTGTGCTAAGTAATATCGATGTAAGTAATTATATAATTATAAGTAATACTGCGCTCAACAGTATTGATTTATTTAGTTTGTTGTCTTTTATTTTAAATGTTATTTTATTTTAAATTTTAAAAATACAAACTTTGTTTTCAATTTTCTTTTATGATTTTATATCTAAAGAGATAAACTTAAATTACCTTCAGATACGATCTCTCTGGAATTCAGTTCAAATCGTCTGTAGAAGAGACAAAATAGAATATTAAAATAAATAACACTTGACATCAGTAAAAAAAGGGAAAAATATAAATTTCGGTTTACTTACATCTATACAGTAACGAAGTCATTTAACATTCTTCTGAATGTGTTAAATTAATATATTTATGGAATTTGCCTCGTTTCCTCTATCCTAGTTTCCAATACCAGGCAGTTATGTCCTACCTCTAAACTTCACACTCAAGTACTATGAAATTATATTTGACGCCTTTCTAACTTCATATATGCTTAACAAATATTGCATATTGTTATTATTAATGCTTTGGAAGATTACTACTCTTTAACTCTCAAACCTTATAAATCTGGGAAAATGATCTCTCAAAAATGCTTAGTATTAGAACCGATGAAATACTTTTATATCCCTGTGCTAGAATGTGTTATAGACCTTAGGAACAATATCATACTTTGAGACGGAGATCATTTGCGAACAATTTACTCCAGATAAATCAGTTATTTTAAGGGTTTAAAATGTTGGATAATTTCAAGAAAAATGTTCATTGTCGTGGAGCAATAGAGGTATGAACTATTTAGGTAAAAATTTTGGTTTACTTACATGTATATTGAAATTAAGTCATTTAACATTCTGCTGAGTGTGTTAAATTCCCGTATTTATGGAATTCAATCCACGGTTGTATCGTTACCATTTAAATGTTCTCAATTTCGGCTCAGGTTATAGACAAATGTTTGAAACTATATTCAGATTTTTATAAGTGCTGTAGTCAAAGCGTTTAAAGTATCACTCATGCATCTGCCTACCATTTAGCGACACAAATTATGCATTGTAGATGTAATGAAAGGTAATGCAACTTCCGAAAGCCATTTACTGGAAAATCTAGTTGCATAAGGATTTCTGTACATATTTAATTTATCGGAATATAAGCTAATATTTGTCATATTAGTATTCTGGGCAACTATAGGATATAATTTAATTTACACTACAAATTAATTGACAGTCTTTCTAGCAAAAAAAAATTCAAATTTTGGTATAGCAGTAATAATTTGTGCCTAGTCTATTTCACCAGCTAGATATATTAATCGTAAATATAGGTTGTGCGTTATGTTAAATCATTTAACTCCTTGCGAAAAAATCAATATTTAATTAAAAACTTTAAAATTTAAATGCATGATTAGAGCCCTACTCTTTGAAAGGAAGGTAATTAGCTTGTGTAATGGAAATACATATTAATATCCATTACGCAAGATGATTTCCAAATATATGCCTATTTTTATCATATTAGTAGTCTGACCAGTAACTCTATATAACTTAATTCCCACTACAGATTAATTAACAATCCTTCTGGCATAAATTTCAAATAAGTCACAACAGTTAATAATTGGTGCCTAGTCTATTTCATCTAAATCGATTAATCTTAAATATGTAGATTATGTAGTTTGTTAAACCATTTTTCTCCTTGCGAAAAAATCAATAGGTATTTAAAAATTTCGAGCAGTAGAGAACTTCATTTAACATGCTTTGAGAAAACATAGCACCGGATCTAATTAACCCTTCAGCGGGCGCGCCCGTGTACAGTGTGCAACATTTTCGTAATTTTGAATAGTTTGTTTTTACATGTAAGGTTTGAATGTTCTAAGCAGTTTCTATATATAGCTACACCCTTTCTAATGCAGGTCTGATTTTCTGACCCTTGCATTTCTTTCCATTCATTGGTAGTCGTTAAACCATACGATTATACTGGATTACAATACGACAAAAGCAGGAGTTGATGTACTCGATCCAATGTGCATCTATTATACGGTATCCAGCATATCATGAAGATGGACAATCTCATTTTTTTTTAGGTTTTTGGACATAATAAGAATCAACTCGCAAGTTGTCCTTAGATCCAATAAACCGGACAGTTTTGAAATAAGGCGATTGCATCTGCATTTTTTTTTTACCTTTAATTATAAATATATCTCAGTATTATTAACATGTTATATCTTTTCATAAAACGCAGAATTATTATTTTCAATTTCTAAAGAAAGTTTATTACAAACGGAATAATCAAGATTGAAAGAGACGTTGCACTTTGTGCCACGCGCGCCTGCTGGTGTTCCAAAAATTAGCGCGCCCTCTGAAGGGTTAAAAATTTCGAACACCAGAAAACTTTATTTAACGTGCTTTGAGAAAACATAGGACTGGATATAGTTAAATTGCGTGATTAGAGCCCTATAACATAGAACTGTATCTAGTTGCATGATTAGAGCCCTATAACATAGGACTGGATCTAGTTAAATTGCAGGATTAGAGACCTACCCTTTGAATGGAAAGGGTATCAGCTTGTGTAGTGGAAATGTATATTAATATCAACTTTTGTTTGTTTGCGAAGCCAACGGTAAATAACAAATAACCGGAGACGGAAAATTTGCTTGCATTGCTTTCAAGCCTTGGAGTGTTTCAATTTGTTTAGTGTCTCTCTATCTTTTTCCCTTTAGTTTTCTGCGGGGACGAAATTAAAAACATCTTTTTTTTCCCTCTCTTGTTTTTCACGTTGATCAGGACTACATCGTCGAATTCTGAAACGTGTTCCTTTCCAAAAGGAACCTCGAGGCTAGATTTGGGTGGAAATACTTCCGTTCACTTTCAACTTCTGAAAAATTTAAAAATAGAAATGGAGGAGAGGGATAAAAGAACAAAGAGAAAAAAAGAGTAAATTTTTGACAAGCAGATCGATTTGTTGTTATTCAGCGCTCGCAGATTGGAAGAAAATGACTGGATTTTGAAACACAAATATTTTCACGCCCGGGAAAGAAAACCTGCGTTTAATTTACAGCGGGACAGAAAACAAAGACAGATATATTTTCAAATAATAATAAAAAAATGGGTATATATGTAATACCCACGCCGCTGTGGGTATTTGGTTGATAGTCGTAGTGAAGAGGAGGTGTGCACCTGATGTAGAAGACGAGTCGAGGAAAAATCCCCAAATTGTTAACACTGTCTTTATTCTGGACACTCACTGTGAAGATTTACAACAGATATAAACAGAATGACAGCGTTTGACGAATTTTGAAGCATTATATCGCATATACAGTACGATTCCGGGCCATCCGGAGTATTTCACTATTGAAGGCATTTCTAGACAGAGAAAAGACGCTGCGTGATAGAATGTCACAGGACAGAAGGGTGCATGGACGGGACAATGTATAAAAGGACAATCACGGAACAAAAACTGCAAAAAAGCACTTGCTGACACTTCTACGCAGAGTTCAGAGCGTCAAACGCCAAAACTTTTTATTGGTTAACGGAGAGCATCTGACCTCGCGTATCCGAAATTGGATGATCTCCGGGAACTTTCTAGAACGATTGCATCATCATGTTTTGAAAACAACTTACTCTTTACACGTGCATTAAGGGATAATTTAGTTGGTTAGTTTGGTTATCTTTAGGTCATAATTTGAAATAGGGGCTATACTTTATTGAAACGTTAACGGGAAAATTTAGAATAGGCGTGAATTAATAAAGGCGGAACGTTATTATTTCATATATATTCGAGATGCGGCCACTGATTGAATCCTGGATCATTTATCAAGTGCGTGCTTCACTTTTTTTTTTAAGAAATGAATTCCTGGCAAATGACTGCAAATTTCCTATAACGACACTAGGAAAACTTTGCTTGCAGAATACAAAATAGCCACAAAAGTGAAAAAGCAAAGATCGAACGACGAAATGCTTAATGCAACCATCAAGAATGCATACCCACTTTTATATGAGAAAATTCCTTCCAAATATCATGAGCAAAAGGATTATTGTATATAAAACATAATGACCGCATGGAAAAAAATGTAATCATTAGTCAAGAATAATCTTTTTTGATGCGTCATTAATCTTTGCAAAGGGATAATATCGACTCGTAACAAAAAAAAAAAGAAAAACTGGATCAATTTTCAGAGGAATTACGTTTTAAAAATCTGTAATTCCTCGGCGCCATAATACAAAGAGCCGATGTTTAAGGCATTTTGTTGAATTTTAAATATGATTAATAAAGTGAAAAATTTTCTTTCTCAGCATATTCTTCCATGTAAAAAATTAATAACTAATTTTGCTGTCCTTACCAAAAATTAAATCAGACAGAGAGAGATACTTTAATTTCCTTTTTACAGCCGCCGACATTTTTCACTCGATATTTAAAGTTTAATTCTGCACGTATTTTTATACGGGATGTTTTGTAATTTGATTTTCAATACATTTCCACAATATTTCGAAATTCCCCTCCTTTCGCGTCTAGCTATAAATCAATACATTAGCCTATTAAAACATTGATTTTACTCTCATGGTACATAACGTTGTATTTTGTACTTTTGTCCTTCTATCGGGGTTATTGAATTAGGCTCTGCTTCATTTTTAAGTCTAATTGTATATACCTCTTTATATTATTAACTGTGAGACATTTGTCTGTTTTCATGCTTCATCTTCCAATTCCGTCCTGTAAATGTATTTTCCTATTTCGTATAAAGCCAAACGATGGCCGAATGACTAGGGCTCTGACATTCGATACCGTGGGTTCTAGTCCCACTCATGGCATGGACGTTTGTAGCCGTTCGGAATCGGCTTTAAGCAGTAGGTCCCGGTCTAATTAGCTCTCGTGTAGCTAAAGTTGACCGTAGCGCTCCAAACCAAACTAAACCAAAACCTATTTCGTATAATTAAACACAAAAAATATTGACAAACCTAAAAAGTTCATTACACTAGAAAAGATCTGAGATTTATGTGTACACCGAATGTACTTATATGTAATAAATTAGTTCATTGTCATGAATATCGATGGAAATCCCTTTTCTGCCCACACCAGAAAAATATTCAATTCTCATTTGAAACTAATGGTGAAAAACTCTCGTATTCAATTCAGAACATAATTTAAATAAATGAACAATGTGGAAGATTTATTCATAATGACTGGGTAAAACTGACCCTAGATGAGGCCCTCTTTGGTTACCTCTTTACTTTCATGAGGTAACTCTAGAGAATCGTCAGTCTAGATGTAATGCAGGCGCGTAACTAGGCAGGGGCAACCGGAACAATGCCCCAGGGTTGCCAAGAAAGGGGGTAAAAATATGAAGTCGCAATATTTCAGGGGGCCCAATGTGTGACCTTGCCCCGGGGCCCCTAAATGCCTAGTTACGCCCCTGTATATGAGAAATGTTTTTTGAGTTTCTTAGCCTGGCGATAATAGGGACCAACAACTTTTTTATATCAAGCTATTACCTTTAACCGTATACTGATAAACGTTCTCTATTAACCAGAAACATTTATTATCCTATATTTAGAAACTTTGATACTTCTTTCTTTAAACAGATGACTTTCTCATACCTTTCTTCAATAGTACTTATTAAAGTAATTTCTTTGTTTGACAACAGCATAATAACCGTAGCCTTATAAGTGATACTTTTCTTTACACAAGTCTCATACTTTTTTTAATTATTATTGTTTCAGAAATGATGAAATCATACCCGGCGACCACAGCTCAACGTACGTCATCAACCGAGTCACTCGGGATTACAACAAGCACACTATCAGCTGTGAAGTCAGTAACGCCGTGGGAACCACCAAATCTACTCACACTCTAAACGTCCTATGTAAGCTCCTGCTGTATCATGTTCCTTTTGATTTGTTTGTTATGATCCCTTTCGAACTCAAGGCCGTTGCACACATTCAATAATTGTTTCATCTGCTGTGTGCCCTACATTACACACAACGAGTGTCCTCAATCCATTTCTTTTATCTCTATTGAAACGATCTGCGCTTGATATGTTTATCGTTTTTTTCCTTATATTACTGTACTATCGATTAAACTTTATGATCGATTAAACTTTCTCGATGAGTTACTAGGAAATGTTTTTTAGCTAAAATTGCCACACATTTAAGATCAAAAACATTTTTAAATATATTTAGTTGGATATTATGTATGCTATAAAATATAATTTTGATAACAGTTAATTATTCAGACGTGTACTCTAAAACTATATTTAGAGTGCACGTCTAAATATAGATACGTATATTTATACGTGAAAAAATCAAGCAAAAAGGGAATGATTTTTTAACTGTAATTGTAACTTTTATAGTAATTTTTTAATTTCTAATGATAGAACCTAATAGAAAGTGGAAAAGAAATATTTAATAGCAAAACAAAGATCTCCCATCCGTAACTATCTTCTTCCTCTGCATATACGATTTTTACAAGTATCCCTTTACACACACACACACGCACACATATACACGCACAAAAATCTTGACTTAATACATGCTATAGAACTCTTAGAATTGAAATAGATGTCAATATTTTGAGCTTTAAGTTTTTTAAACAATAATTCATCTTTATCAGGGACTTTTGTAAACAGAATATTCTGCCAATGAAGATATGCTTAGTGAAAAAGAAATAATAATCATCATAAAATGTTTACAAATAATAAAAAAAAACTCTCTTAATCCTACCCTCTTGAACACTACTGGAAACAAAGACGAACTAACGGATAACAAGATGATCACTCGCATATTTAACATATAATGAATTCACTTAACTCACGTCTGTTGAACAAAATTGGAGACAAAGACCAATTAACTTGGATAACCAGATAATCACTCACATATCTAGAACATAATGTATTCATTTAATTTCCCCCTGTTGGGTAGAATTGGAGACAAAGACCAACTAACTTAGATAACCAGATGATCACTTACATTTTTAGCATATAATGTATTCTCTTAATTTACCCCCCCCCCTATTGAAGAAAATTGGAGACAAAGATCAACTAACTTGGATAACCAGAGGATCATTGGCATATTTAGCATGTAATGCATTCACTTAATTCCCCCCCCCCCCCCGTTGAGCAAAATTGGAGACAAAGACCAACTAACTTGGATAGCCAGATGATCGCTCACATATTCAACATATAATATATTCACTTAATTTCCCCCTGTTGAACAAAGTTGGAGAAAGATCAACTAACTTGGATAACCAGATGATCATTCACATATTTAGCACATAATATATTCACTTAATCCCCCCACACCCGTTGAACAAAATTGGAGACAAAGACCAACTAACTTGGATAACCAGATTATCATTCACATAATTTGGATATAACCAGATGATCACTGACATATTTAGCATATAATGTATGACAGTCTTGCTACATAATGTTCATTTTCCACTAGACGGCCCCGTTTTTTCGGTCCACCATCGAGAACGTTGCTGCCGACATCGGAGCTGAGGTTTCTCTATCCTGCGATGTAGAGGGTAATCCACAGCCAGATACAGTTTGGACGTTTGAAGGTTCTGACGCCATTCTTAGCACAGATTCACGTCTGGTCATCCCTCAGCTGACTCTAGACAAAGCTGGAAAGTACACCTGCAGAGCAACGGTGGCTGGATTTGCGGAAATTTCAACGGACGTACTGGTCTTTATCAAAGGTGAGTAAAGGAATCTTGAAGATTGGCTTTCTGTTCCTTAAAAATAATTCTGCAGCAGTGGCAGATCATGGTGCCATGATCTGGAAGAGGGGAAGTGATCTGGAAGAAGCCTTTTGCAATGCCAATTTTTTAGGGTATTATTTTGATGAAGAAATTAGAATAATATAGTTTCTTCAATGCCTATAATCAAACCTTTAGTGTTTAATGGGAAGCGTTAGTATTTACTTTATTGCTTCGATTCTATAACAGAAGCTTAGAAAGAGAATCGTGTAGAGTTTGGCAGATTCTCGAATATAACGTATTAAATGCGTTGGCATTAAATAACGGTCTAAAAGCATACGAAATATATTTTATTTCTAACAATGGCAAGCATTCGTAAAAAAGAGTTTGAAAAAAGAATCGTATAGAATTTTTACAGATTCTGTATAACAATATATAAAACATATTGTTGCATTGCATTGTTGCATCAATGTTATATTGTAACAGTATATTATTTTCAAATTAGAAATTATTCTAAAAGCGTAAGAAAAAAATATTTTATTTCACACTATGGAAAGCATTTTGTACTAGAGTTTGCAAAAGAAATCGTATAGAATGTTCGCAAATTCTCTCCGACGTTACTGATTATTTTCAAATTAAACATCAATATGAAAGCATGAGAAAAATATATAATTCATGCATATTTAAAAAATTTCAATGTTTCTTCCTGGAAGTTACCACTCTTGTTTTTATGTCATACATATTTTCATATCTATGTGTTGCATTTATAATAATAATAGAAACTTACTTTAGCAGAAACCATTTCTAGCTTCATATATAGATAACTTATACTTCATCAGTGTAGCAATGACATACTTTTTTTGGGGATTAATTAAAATTTAAATTAAAATTCTTTAATTACTATAATAACTGTATAATGTGTTTCTGAAGGGTACCCGAAACTTTGACTTTTGTCAGTACCATTAGACATGCAAAATGTATCAGCAAATTAAAGAACCCATAATCAGTATTTCAGTCCCATTTTGCATCCAATTAAATGTTCTTTAGCATATGCGCGTCATCTAACGGGCAAAAGCATATGACATGTTTTTTCAATAATTACTTAAAATCTAAATTAAAATTATAAATTAAAATCTAAATTATATAGATAACTTTTACTTCATCAGTGTAGCAGTGACATATTTTTTCGGGAAGTAAATAGCATTTAAATTAAAATTCTTTGATTTCTAGAGTAATAGTATAATGTGTTTCTGAAGGGTACCCCGAAACTTTGACTTTTGTCAGTACCATTAGACATGCAAAATGTATCAGCAAATTAAAGAACCCATAATCAGTATTTCAGTCCCATTCTGCATCCCATTAAATGTTCTTTTGCATATGTGCGTCATACTACTAATGTGCAAAAGCATATGACATTTTTTTCGATAATTAATTAAAATCTAAATTAAAATTCTTTAATTTCCAGAGTAAACGCGTTTCTGAAAGGTACCCGGAAACTTTGGCTTCCATTGATACCATTATACATGTATAATGTATCAGTAAATTAAAGAACCCTTAATCAGTATTTCAGTCCTATTTTGCAACTCCGTGAATGTTCTTTTGCATATATGCGTCATATAAATGGGCAAAAGCAAATGAAATATTTTTTCGATAATCAATCAAAATCTTAATTAAAACTCTTTAATTTCTAGAGAAAATGTGTTTATTAAGTGTTTCCAGAAACTTGGACTTCTGTCCGTACCATTAGACATGTTTAATGTATCAGTAAATTAAAGAACCCATAATCAGTTTTTCAGTCCTATTTTGCAACCCTTTAAATGTTCTTCTGCATATGTGCGTCATCTAACGGGCAAAAGCATATGACATATCTTTTCGATAATTAATTAAAATCTAAATTAAAATTCTTTAGTTTCCAGAGTAAATGTGATTCTGAAGGTTACCCGGAAACTTTGAGTTCCATCGATACCATTATACATGTATAATGTATCAGTAAATTAAAGAACCCGTAATCAGTATTTCAGTCCTATTTTGCAACCCTTAAAATGTTCTTTTGCATATGTGCATCATACTAACGTGTCAAAGCATAACATTATCTTAAATAATCGTAAAAAGGAAAAACACAAAGATAAAAAAAAGATCCTCCTTTACGATGAACTTAATTACCCAAAAAGTTTGTTCAACTTTCTCTTTCCATGGAAAAAAAAGAAAACTATAAATATATAGATCTCAAATGAACAGCACGTGCGAGGTAGTAACAAATCTGGACAAAAACTTGACATCATCGCAAGTCACAATGCACTACACTCTAATCACCGATAATGAGAAAAACTTGTAATGACCACACTCGAGCCGGCAGGGTTCCCAGCATGCAATTTTCCCCGACGACATTCCACCCTTCGGGTCATCGTTCGGTTCAAGAAGCGCCTGGAGCCCCTTGCCCTGCCCAAACAAGACCCGATACAAGTTGCTAATATATCAACAGATGTTTCTCGGGGTGATAATACCAATAAATAAACCCTTCAACGTGCCTGTAATTTACATGGGGTGGAAGGGAAGGCTGACTTTCCTTCGCCAGACTAGTTTGGTCTCTGGAATTAGTCTTCAAGAGTAATGCACTATAATTAGTTATTCTTCGGTATTGCGTATTGTGTTATAATTTTAGTCCGCTTTAGAAGCTGCATTTCAGCATTCGGCCTTTATTTCCAATTCTGCTTCTTAATGTGTTTCGCTTCTTTTATGCGATTCGGTACAGATTACGTTTATATGGCGGAGCCACTATTCTCATTTTTATAAATACTTCCAGTAATGTTTTGTCGTAATCTGGTAAACGAGATTTCATCTAAACGCGCCACTCAATTTCTAATCAGTTGTAAAAAATTCTATTTGAAAATATATCTTTTGTGGGAAAACATATTCTGCTGGTTAAGGCTGCTTGTACTAACCCTATTGGATTCGTTCACCTCAATGCTAGCCTATGGAGAAAATTTGTCTACTATTTTCAGCTACATAAATGCTTATAATCAGGGATACGTAATTTTCGTATTTACGAAATAGATGCGAATAAATGCGAAATTTACCGGTATGAGCGAATGAATGCGAAAATTATTTTTTTACTACTTTTCGGCGAAAACTCGGTGGTAAGCGGCTTTTTAAGCGAAATTAGGTAATAATAGTAATAATTTATTAACTTAATTGTTTTTCTAAGACCATCCACGGTCTTTAACTGAGAGATCTAACTTTCGAAATTTTCTTATTATTTATTGCGAAAGATTTAAGGAAGAGAATGTGGACACAACTACAACGTTAGCTTTTAACTGAGAATTTTGATACTTACTAAAAAAAATTGTGATTTTTTTTAATAAATTCGAAGTATTTGAATATATATATATATATATATATATATATATATATATATATATATATAGATAGATAGATAGATAGATAGATAGAGATATAGATATAAATAGATAGATATATATAGATAGATAGATATAGATATATATTTTCGAAGAAATGCGAAATTTTACATATTGTATAATTTTATATTGTATAATTTTTTTATATATTGTATAAATTATATTTTCAAAATTTCCTGAACAGTGCTTGAAAAATACGACCAGTCGTATCAAATTTATAATACAATAATGATACATTTTAGTTCAGTATGGCATATTAGAGTTCAAAAATTCACCTAACCCCGATTCTATACTAAAAATATTTATTTTTCATCCTCCTAGCTCTTTTGCCTTGAATTATACGCAAGAATCTTCATGCATAAAAGAGTATTATTAAATGACACAAAGAAAAACAATTGACTAGAGTAAATCGCGTTTCTGCAACATTTTCAAAGAAAAAATAAATAATTTAACATCATTTTCTTTTCCTGCATATCAGATAGAAGTTCTGTTTTCAGCCTCTCAGTCCACTATTTGCTCCAGCACTCGCCATTCAGACTGTTATTTTAGCACCTAGTGGCTATCAAGACCGTGCGAAAAGCGAGACTATATCGAAATTGCCGTTTGGCATGCCATCCTCCATTTCGGCAAGTGTGGCCGTAGTGCTGCCATCTGTTGATCAACCATCGAATCATGTTTTAATGAATCTTCTTTGAATGTGAATTTATGTAACGAAAGAAATTCGCTACTATGTTAGAGCACGAATGCCGTTCTTTCGTGGGAAAAAAAGACTTCTTTTTTACATGCTTAAGTCTGTGTAAGTTTCCATCTTCTGGAAATTATATCAAGGGCTCCTAATTTTTAAGAAATTTAGAAAAGTAGAAATTTAGAAGAGATTTGTTTTCATTAAACCCTGCAACCTAGCGATAATACAGAATTTTAGCCCTTGAAAGGCCACCATGACACCCCTAACCAACCAATCATAGTTATTCTGAATATGAAAACTCTGAGACGTGGTATGGCTTTGTTTCTCCTGGAGTTTATACTGTAGATTATAAATTTAAACTTCAGAAGCGTTGAAATTCATTAGAGCACATGCATTATACCCCCTGTCATCAATATTCCCTGTGTGATACATAATACAAAGAATAGACGCCTTTGCCTAACATTATGACTTCCAAACCTAAATCCCTTTTTTTCAGCTAAATAAACTCTCTATTTCAGAAAAATATCATTCATTTCTTGTTACATAATTTTGGGTGTAATTTTATGTAATTAAATGTTGGAAACTTCTTTATATAGAGTAATACCAGTCGTAATAAAATTGATGGGAATTTTAAGGGTTTTGCAGCAGATTTTCCCTTACTTAGCATCAAAGTGCATAACTGTTATCTTTTCGTTTCTAAAATTAATCCACATACATCTGTGTTTGTGCTTCTTCGTAATTTCACAAAGATTCCATATGTAAAATGCATATAATTGTATGCGTAATGGCACATTTTTTTATATATATAACTACTTCTTTCTTTTAGGTCCTCCAAGAGTTCGCAGCCCTCCAGTTCAGTACGGGATGGAAGGTGAAGTTGTAAAATTGGAATGTATCATATCTTCTGTGCCTCCCCCCACGAGAATTCTCTGGTCCAGAAATTCACAGGTATAAACCTCTAACAGCTCTGATTTCTAAATTACATAATATTCATTTCTCTGCACACCTGAAAGGTTTTTTTGTTTTTTTCCATCTTTGCCATATATTCGTTTTCTTTTGTAAGCAGAACTGATGTATTTTTAAAATTCTTTAGTATTAAAAAAATAAATGCATTACTTAGTCAACAGGAAAAAAAGAGCTTTTCATTTGCTATACGAAGTCAATAGATTATATATTTTTAATCTGCTACGTATTCATTTTTTTTTTTAATTTCAAGACCAATTTTTTCTTGCTACTAAATTATATAAAAAAGTCTTTAAATGAGAAAAAAAAATTATTTAAAGCGACAGAAGATTTCTTATGCTAGCAGGTTTTTTATAAAAATAACAGGTTTTTTTGTTTGTTTTTTGTCATTTGTTCAGCATGATTAGACGGTATTGTTTTAAATAAAAAGGATATATTAGGTCATTCAAAAAAAATAAATAAATAAAAAACTTTGGGCTCCTCTGACCCGAAATTTTATTTTGTTCAATTAGAAAAATTTGCTGCTTAATGCAAACAAATGAACACGTTTTCTCTTCTTTTGAGTTTGCTTATGTCTCTTTAAAAGAATATTATTTTCAATATAAGACGTACCCAAGTCTGTACAGTGGTTTAGAAAACACTTTTAAAGTATTTGTCAGATATGGGTACTTCTTACATTGAATATAATATATATTTAAAGAGACATAAGCAAACAAAGTCATCTTGGAGAAAACTGACTTAGGCACTTCTTGTACCAGACCACAGATATATATATATATATATATATATATATATATATATACGTTTATGTATTGAATTAAAACATATACACATCAAGTACTCTATTGGCCACATTAGAAATTAATTTAAAGATTCATATTTCTCTTTTATGGGTTTAAAATTCTCTGAAAGATGAAAATTGTAGTTAAAATCTTTATTTCTCACGAAATCACTGACATATAATATCATGATAGAATTAAATTAGATTAAATAAAATAATTTAAAGTAACAGCTGCGTTCTATGGGCAAATTAAAACGAAAGTTTCATAATTGCACAATAACATATATCAACAGAGAAATTTCAAGAACATGATTTCATAAATCGTCAATTATGAAAATAAGTAGACTGTAAATACTTTAACTTTCATCATTATGGGCGTGTTAAAATGTAATTTAATTCTACCGCGAATTATGTCAAGATAACAAGTAACAGATTATATCTCTGATCTTTTGCTATTTTTCGCCCAAAAGCATTATAATGAAACTTATTTATTTTGAACATTAATGTACTGCACATCATGGCAATTAATAGTATATATAAAGTGAACGTAGGCTGTATATTTTTTAAAAGATTCAAAATAATTAAAAGTTTTGTTGTTTACAGATAATTCCCAATATATATTTAAAGAAAACTTTATCAGTAATAGCAAAATAGATCGAAAATATCGTCTAGACCACTTAAAAAGATTCAAATTAAATTATTGGTATAAGATAACGAGAGAGTCAAAGTTATTCGTAGAATTCTGCTTCATTTAAAAGATTTGAAATTTCAAACTACAGAATTATTCAGTTGTTTTTAAGTTGATCTCACATCAGTTTTCGGTTATATAAAAGATGACTCCCATTAAATGTGAAGTTTTATTATCGTTAAGTTTTTGAGTGTTTACCATATTTTAATCAATCTGAGTTTTCAAGAATCAAATGATTTATATGTTTTAACGTAGGATCACGTTCCTCCATAACGGTCCCGTGGAAAGAAAAATTTCAGACGCTAAAACCGTCCTTCCGTACCTCTCGAGTTATAATTTTGGCAGCGCATCAAACCCAGTCTGTATCGCTTGGACAAGCAGTAAACAGTTAAGCAGAAAAGCATCAAAATGCGTTAAAATTTTGACATATATATATATATATATATATATATATATATAGATACATATATACATACAAAAGAGGTAAGCAACGATAAGTAATTCTACGTTAATAACCCACGGTAGTTTCATTGGAAGAGACTACCTGAATTATTTCCTGGTAAAAATATTTGTTTTAGGATTATTTATTCTCTTCAAAACACAGTTCAAGGCTATACTTCAACCACTATATTTTTTCAATCCAACCTTCCCCCTTACATTGTCCTTGTCTTTATTTCTCACACGGATTAACATCCATCAATCACTTCCTTTTATTTCGCCCCCAAGAAAGCTTTCTCGTGACGTCATCCCTCCAGGCACACAGATTACAGTAGCGGATATCCAAGCATCTCGCAATTTACAACACCTTCTCGAGTTTTATCACTTTACCAATAATCCTCTGCCTCTAATTTATTTCGCTACAAATTTACAGGCTTCAGAAACCGGAACAAAATCACTGCATCATGCATTGCCCCGGAATGATTGAGCGCCTAATTCACTAGGAATGGCGTGTAAACTTCATTCCGGCTCATGTGAACGTCTTCTCCGTGACGTGGCCCCGTCCTTCTTGTTTTCATTTGAGGCGTTCCTACCGAGTCTGTACGAACTGTGAGAAATTAAACACCTGGATTGAAATTCGCGAATCTAGCGTGAGATAACACGGCCTCCCCCCCATCTTTTTATTTGGCTTCATTTTAACACCGCTTGCTATGAGGGGTCAGATTCGCCTTTCGTATATTTCCGTGAAGCCACGCAAATTGCGCAGTATTTTGAAATAGAAATTCGTTAGATGAAAAATAAGGCTTGAGATGTTTGTTCTTTGAGTTTTCGGAGGTACTTGAATCAATAAGTTTTGCTCAGTCTGGCTGCGGGTAATTGGGCCAGGGTTTCGTTTTACACACGCTCTATAAATTAGCATAACAGTTTGTTTTCTTGAAAACTGCGAGGCGAAACAAGAACTTCGCTCCGTTTTATTTGTGTACTTTTGAGTAATTTTTACGTGTCTCTCAGAAAGTAGTAATATATTCCAATTTGGGAACTCAGAACTATTCTCCGCCAAGTAAAATAAGCGAAAAAAAACTCCCCCCTCCCTCTCTCCAGAACATTAAGACTGACGTTTTATGGTGACATAATAAATAAATATACTAGTACATATTTCGATAACAAGGAAGAGGCATATAGATTTAAAATTATTAAAAATATTTATCAATATTTGAAAGGAATTTGTTAGGTATAGTCTTGAAGATGTTAACATGGCCTGTTCGTGTTTTTGTAAAGCACACCTGTCGACTTTAGATCTTGAGTTTGATTCCTGAGCCTGGCAAGTTATTTTAGAGCTCAATGCGAGTAACAAAAGTAGAGAAAAATGTAAGCAAAAAGGCTTGACAAAATATTACATAATATTGACGAGAAATAAAGCGTCTAAACATAGGAATAGGAGGCCGCAGGTGTTGCAAATTGAGAACATATTGTTTTAGCGTACTGGTAGCGCCACCTGGCTGCTTCGCGGTTTGTGCGAAGCGTGTATTATACTCTTGTTAATACTCTTGACCAAATAAAAACCTGACGCTTGAACTCTTGGTGATAATGCATTTCTTGAATTTCTTCAGCAGGTGTCATTAAGAGAAGGAGAAGGTTAGATTAGTTAGTGAAGGCGACTGCATAGCCTGGTAGTCTAATGGTATCACGTAGGTGCCAAGAAATCAGGAAATGTTAAGTATTCCAAAGCAGGCCAAGTTGTTTGAAGTAAGGGGAAATGTTACAGAGCGTACGTCATTATAAATATAAAGATTGCCACAGTGGGTAAAAAAAAATCACTGTTAAGTCATCAAGTTCAATAGGGAAAGGACCAAACACTCCAAAAAAAACCCATTTGGTATTATAGACTCGGATTTTATTTCTGAAAATGCCCTACTCAGTATGTTTCAGTAGTTCAAACTCCCGCAGTAGATACTGGACCCGTATGGGTGCATAGTGCAGTTCAACTTGGGAGATAATTACTGAGCCATCTATAAAAAGAATCTTCATCACAATGTGTGATCCGTGGGTTGGATATATAAGAGGAGTGGCACTAAGCACTAAAAACTGAAATCATCGGCGTTTACTTTATAGCATCCTAATATCCCTTTATTATAATTTACTAATGTTTTTTTAGATCGGAAGGATTAAAAAAATATGTTTATTAACTGTCGTGTGTTTTGGATGCTGTTACATTGTGGCATCCAAGTCATACATGCTAAACAGGCTTCGTTTCTACCTATTCAAACATGTGGCGAGGGTCATTACTTTTGTATCTTTCCGCGTGATGTAATATTGTGACAATCAGGACGCAGATTTCCTTTCACATCACGCTATGCTACCTAACGCTAATTTGCTCTTCTCCTCGCCTGAATTAATCATATGCCGAAATACCGGCAATCTAGACCAACCTCGCTTTTGCACATTCTCGTATATGCATAACCTCGCCAAATTTAACTGAATGTCGGGAAATTTGTTGAAAATCTATAATAGTGTGATTTCTTGAGAATTTTTAAAAATGAATACACACACTGGTGTCCAAAGTAATTACGCGCTCACGAAAAAAAGACACTATGCTTCAAACTTTTGTTCAATATTTCAATAAAGAATGAAAACTAGTTGTGACTAGTTGTACCTGTGTAAGGATTAGGAGCTATCGTATACCTTATTAGTTTCAGTATTTTATGAAAATTTTTTTTGGTATCTGGAATTTTTAAACTTTATTTTCCCATTACTATTGCTAATATCTTTAATTTAATTGTCATATGTAAGTATGACTAATTCCTAGTGATGAAACAACTGCATGATGAAGTATTACTTACCTTCTAACTGAATTTCATTAAGTTTTACTTAATAGTTTTTTAGAAATGGCATTCCTTATACTTGTATTTAATATATATAGTATTAACAGTGCCATAACTAGGCAGGTGCAACAAGGGCGCCCGCCCAGGGCCCACTTGAAAGAGCGGCCGCAAATGTTGTAGAAGTGAAAATAGTGTAATTCCCCACGGTGTGTGGACAATAAAGAATGTGTCATAAAGGATGCAGAGGCAGGGGCAAATACAGGATTGTAAAACAATAAAAAAATAGAAGAATAGCTGTCGGTGTGGCCAGTGATAGCGATCTGAAGTTTATATTTTACAAGATGGATGGTCGTTATTTTATGGCCCACAGTAAAAACGTCAGAGGAGAAGAATCAAAGTTGTTTTACAAAATAAACGTATGTGGGGGGAGGTACTAAATAGCCTATGGACAGAGGCGGCAGAGGCGGTATAATAAAGGACCAATTAGGGATAGGAACCACTGAAGGAGAAACAGCCCACTGCCCAATGAAAGTGAGGGGCGTGCTAGAATGGCCCCCTGTAAACGGACAACAGCTTCGCTAAGGACGAGAGGAATCAAGAAAAAAAGGAGACGGTCTTCAGATTGGGTTCCTGAGAGTTAGATGTCGGAGGCTCTCGTCTGCCATATAGCCGTGGAGAAGTGCCAATATACTGCCAACGTTTTCATACACTGGAGATGATACTGGGTCCCGGTCGCCGATGCTACGATCATCGTTGCATACATCCGTGATAGTAAGTGCCTCCCCGTTAGATTCTAAAAATCATATTTGACTCTATAGTTTGCCTCTGCTTCTGTGTATTGTACGTCAAAATTATTAACATAAAACAGGTTGTAATACTATAGTTCTGACATGTAAATTGAAATTTAGGTTGTCTAATAAACGTATGTGTAAGGTCAATGCGTTGTATTCCTTGCGTATTCCAACCCTTGCATGCATCTATTGCTTCTAGGTGTTTAACTCCTACATCTATGGTGCCGCGATCAGGATGCACGTGGTTGGAAGTATTTGTGGATATTACGGAAGAGACCTTAGTAATAATCAAGACTAAAATAATATGTTGTTAGTTTGCTAGAATAATTAAGTGTTTTTTTTTGTTTTTTGTAGAAGAGGAAACAAGTTGTTATTTTTTATTTTTTTTACCAACTGTAGTGAAAATAGACTTAGAATATGAGTTGTGAGCAACATTATGATTACCATTTAGATTACATTTTAACACTATTATGATTATAACGAGTATGAAGAAGTAGTAAATTTGAGAGGTGATCTATTACGTTAATCGCCAAACTTAATAATGAAAATATTTATCATAATATTAAGAATAAGAACCGTAGGATATTGACGTACAATACCCAGAAGCAGAGGCAAACTATAGAGTCAAATATGATTTTTAGAATCTAACGGGGAGGCACTTACTATCACGGATGTATGCAACGATGATCGTAGCATCGGCGACCGGGACCCAGTATCATCTCCAGTGTATGAAAACGTTGGCAGTATATTGGCACTTCTCCACGGCTATATGGCAGACGAGAGCCTCCGACATCTAACTCTCAGGAACCCAATCTGAAGACCGTCTCCTTTTTTTTTGCTTCCTCTCGTCCTTAGCGAAGCTGTTGTCCGTTTACAGGGGGCCATTCTAGCACGCCCCTCACTTTCATTGGGCAGTGGGCTGTTTCTCCTTCAGTGGTTCCTATCCCTAATTGGTCCTTTATTATACCGCCTCTGCCGCCTCTGTCCATAGGCTATTTAGTACCTCCCCCCACATACGTTTATTTTGTAAAACAACTTTGATTCTTCTCCTCTGACGTTTTTACTGTGGGCCATAAAATAACGACCATCCATCTTGTAAAATATAAACTTCAGATCGCTATCACTGGCCACACCGACAGCTATTCTTCTATTTTTTTATTGTTTTACAATCCTGTATTTGCCCCTGCCTCTGCATCCTTTATGACACATTCTTTATTGTCCACACACCGTGGGGAATTACACTATTTTCACTTCTACAACATTGTTTTATTATTTTCCACAACCTAATTAATTAAGGGGCCCAAATGCAAACTCTTGCCCAGGGCACAGGAATGGCTAGTTACGGCACTGTATGTATATATATATATATATATACAGTGCCATAACTAAGCAGGTGCAACAGGAGCACCCACCCAGTGCCCGCTTAGAAGGGGGGGGGGCAAAATGCTGTATTTGTTTTATTATATTCCCAAACCTAATTAATTAAGGGGCCCAAATACAAACTCTTGCCTAGGGCACAGGAATGGCTAGTTACGGCACTGTATATATATATACATGTGTATATGTATATATAGTATATGACAATAAATGAATGAGATATTTTGTAGTTAACATTATAAAATGCAATAAATTAGGCATAAAGGTCTGTAATCTATTAAGAACTCTAGTCGTAGCATTTCTTCGCTTTGATTTGACTTGCTTACATACTTATGCTACTCAGAATGCTTGAATATTTTCTCATTTACGCGTCTACAACCTGTTAGAAATAAATCAGCATGCTCTGCGTAACTGTAGTCTCTTAACACTAATCATATTTATGTATTTATTCTGGTAATAATATCTCGCCTGCATTATTTGCAGCACGTGGACATCGATAATAACGATGGATACGAAATTGTAGAGGAACCCTTGGCAGATGGAGTGAGAAATAACCTCATAATTCACAATGCAGATGAAGATGATTTTGGCCAGTATAACTGCTCAGTGTGGAACACATTTGGCCAGGACAGTATGCTAATCTTACTCAAAAAACAAAGTAAGTGCATTGCCATTTGTGTTTTCTCTTCTTCTTTATTTCTTGTACTCGTTTATTGTTCCGTGTACTCTACTTAAAGGCACACTACAAAATTTCTAGAGTCAACTTATAATAGAAATAAGTTTTATTATAAATAATCCTTCTAAATAATTCTACGATCCATCTGTAAAGTAAGAAAATTTTTCGTCCTTAAATAAAAATTATTTTAAATATTACTTAGAAAAATATCAATATTGTTACGAATTTTGTAAATATTGCACTTTGTTTCGTTAAAATGGCTTCTATGGAAGAGCTCCTATAGCTATGTATTTAACAAAGGAGTCTATGGGAATCTCGCCAAATATGAGGGTTATAGCCAAATTGGCGATGAATTTTGTGACTTATTTTGGTCGCCAGAATTGGCGATATTTCTTCAACTTGCCGACTAAACCTTTCTGGAAGGTTATAGAAATATCTAGCTGTAACTGACCTATATAGGGCGCTTTGGAAACCTATAAATATACCTGACATTGGCATTAGAACTCACTTCAGTCTCCTAGTTAGAATTGAATGTGTTGTAACTGCGTTAATTGGCGTGTATTGTATTGAAAATTCTGGTATCCCGAAGTGTTTTTAGAATTTTCTGCTGTATAGAAGACAGTTGTTACGTCTTTTATGTTTGAATTTGTGTATACGCCTGAAGAATTTACAAAATAATAAATTTATTTTGTGTGAACTTTCTGAAGAGATTCTTATTCAATCCTAACGAACCCAGGAAAAACGGAACAATATTAATTGTATAAACTAGCAGAAACGAAACCTAAAGTTGAACATTTGTCAATTCTAAAAACTGCTCACCTCGAAATCGCTTCATTTTTCACTCATATACGGGTTTTCAGTGCACACAAAATATCCCATAAAAATATTTAAACGTTCAAAGAAATTATCAAAGGATACACATGCTTCATCTGCTCATTTCTACTGTTTCTTGTTTATGGTTCAAATCTCTCGCTGTTGCCAAATCACAAATCAAAACTTTACTTTCACTCAGTCCATTTCTCGTTATTACTTGTACTAATAATATAGTCTCGTTAATTTGCATCCGTATCTTGGAAAACACTTTAAAAAAATTGCTAAAAACTTTTTCTATAAACTTTTTAAAGTTTTTAGTTCAAAGTTGTACTCTCTGATATAAGAATGCTTTTTATGCATTTAAATATAATGTACACTGAAAGAATATTGTTTAGAAATCTTTAGTACAGTAGAAGGGTTTTCAGAAACTCTTAAAAATAGCACCAAAGACAGGCCGTTCTATTTCAAGGGAAGGACAAATTGTTAAGGTATGAGAAAATGCGGCAGTTATAACCTACATTAATACTTTTTCTCTGTTAATAAATGCTTTGTATTATATGCCTTAATATTTCTTCTAACTAAGTCTAAAAATGTCTATTACATTTCCTTAACCATCAACTCCATATGCTCCATATTTTAAACCACGCTTTTCTCCGTCACAATACCTGTAAAATAGCTATTTATAGGAAGCGTCATTTTTACGAAGTTAGTAAAAATATTCGTCAGAAATTAGAGCACATACACACCATCCTACCCCTCTATTACGAGAACATCAAACAAAAATTATTTCGAATAAGTCGCATATCTCCTTTTTCTATCATACCCTGTGTACTCATTAAGCTGGGACTTTACGACATTGTACAACTGACATTAAATCCCCTCCCCCTCTGAGCCCCCTCTCGCGTAACTGTGTATTTTTAGATTTTGTACATCAATCGTCGAGCGGCCGTCCGTCCCCAACGTTCTTTGTTTGGTTTTAACGACTGTTTCAAGATGGCCGCCTCCACAGAATGTGCTTTCGTTATCAAACCAATGTCCGTGTCTGATTTTAAGTTCCCTCTCACTCCACTACCAGATAACATCTACGTTCTCTCTCTGCCGCGATAAGGGGTAATAACACGGCCGCACACCCAGTGCCTAATTATTCTGCTTTCGGAGTCGGAACAGGGATTTTATGCAAATTACGACGGAGCGCCATTTTGTCGGTTCGAAATCTTTAATTGCTTGCATTATTTCAAACGTCGGGGAGTAGTAACTGCTTGAGATACTGACTAAGAAAGCGAATTTGTATGCCTCGCTATACTACAGTGGGAGAAAATGTCAATCACGTGGAGTTTTCCGACACTTCAGAACCCCTGCCGGGATGATTTGTAGTTCATTTTCCAATTTGATGTAGCGTTAATGTTCAGAAATGGACACTTTGATTCAGAAAGTTTTGGGGACACTTTTGCATGTCGAAAACATTTAGCATTACTTATTTCCATTTAGAAACAGCAATTTTTGGATAAATTAGAGAGTATAAAAATATAAAATTGTCTCGGTTTCTGATTTTCTTACGGCTGCGAGTATGACATGCAAGGAGAAAAAATTTTATAAAATTAACCATAAAAAAATATTAATGCATGCCAAGTAAATCAAGATATTATCAAAGTAGCAAACTATCATATTTCAAAAATTAATTTCTAGATTTATTTTGTTATTCCTTTTTTTAAAGCAATATTTGCTCTAATAAATTATATGCGCCAACAAATGAAATTAAATATCTCACTGACGGGAGAACTTTTTTAGAGCTTCATTCATGAAACTTTTTTTTGTCAAACAGATATCAATAGTAATAAGTTTTAAAAAATAATAATAATTCTTAAATTATACCGTCCTTCGCGTTTGCAGTCCAATAATACATTTAACTACCTTAAGTGTGAGACATCATGCATATACATGTACACATGAGAGGTAAGATATACAGATATATCAACACACACATTATTTACATGTGTGTATATACATATATAATTTTGAATTACTTATATATTTCAGTTTACATTTCTATCCTCTCACGAAACACTTTTTGATGTAACCATTTTCTATTTTACCTGTCTACTGTCCTATTTATGACACACCTTCCTTCTATTTCCCATGAAATGTCACCACATGTTTGTACTCTGGGAAACATCGGGCTTGGCCAACCCCGGCCATTGCAGGTTTAGCATACCCTTCTCAATAAGATGTAACGAGAAAGAATAAGGTGATTATCAGCCAGATTAAGTATTTAACTCTTTAATTTAAATTTTTATTACATGTGTATATATTTTCAGCCGGGTACATTGATAAACAGATAAATTAACAATAGTAAAATGGTTTTAACTGATCATCAACGGAATTATTGCGGCCAAAAAGATGCAATAAAAGAGTGAAAAGTTACAGGGGAAAAATTAAAACAGTATTGTAAATCCAGAACACATAAACACCAATGTATGGATAAATGGACGTTCTTACATGCTTGTGTGCAAGTTTTGGTTGTAAGAAATTTTGGTCAAAAATTAGCCGAAATTATTTAGCCCCGTAATTTTTATAACGTTTTTAGAAGAGCATCACATAATTTTTAAAGATATCCGTAAAATAAACTGGGAGCGCGTTTATCCGAGACTTCATTTTAAGCATTTTCATGGATCGACAAATTATATGTAAACACTTTTTATTTTTTAATCTGTTCTCTAATGACATACAGCAAATTAAAGCCGCGATGAGTCGAGTAATTTTATTCAGTAGTGGCTGTTAAACGATGTTCATAAATTATTTAGATAATAATTGGTTTAATTTTTTTTCTCTTTAAATCTATAATTATACACAAATTAAGCATTTAAATGCCAATAGAGAGTCTCATTAATCATGATATTGATTTAACATTTTTTTTTCTAATTTGTCACTAAGATGGTATTTATTCGAAAAGAGTATTTACCTTCAGTCAAATTTTGGTTATTTTTGTTGATTCAAAAGTGTTTTAGCGATAAACAAATGGAATTACCAATGTACCCGGTTTTTCCCCATTTTTATTAACGCTTGGATAACATTAATCGTGCAGGTGTTATTTACTGCGCATGTTAAGTATTTCCGTCACCAATGTTCTGTAAATTTTAACTGCTACTTCTTCAATAACCGTTATATCATTTTCCAGTGAATTTTCCTTTGTTTGGCTGTTTTACTTTATTTATCAAAAAAATAACTCATGATTAATGAAAGGTTTCAATGAAAAGGCATGTGTTGTGTATGTACAAAATAAATATCAGTAAATACTGGAAGTGGTGGTTTTTTAGGTTAAATTTCATTATATCCTTCGTGTAATTGTAGATTTAAAATTTCGTATAGAAAACATATGTTCCTAGTTTATTGCAGAATTTAAAACAGCTATATTAGTTTCAAATTATTTATTTCCAGATAACAAATACAAATTGAAATAATATGCATTATATAGAAATCGTAGACAAATATATCGTCGAAGCTGAGCTTATTTATTTGCAGCACATTGTAAAAAGTGAGAATATTAATTTTGTTGACTTTACAAAATTTACACAACGTAAATATTTTATTTTGTTCACTTAACAAATATTACACACGATAAACATCTGTTATTAGTTTACCTAAAAAAATCTTGTGGAACAGGCAAATATATTGTTATTTATTTATTATTTTCACTTGATGGTGAAAGGAAAAATAATAATTATTTTAAACGTAACTGTGGGACTACTACATGTTTTTTACAGTTTTTAAAAGATTTGTGTAGTAACCAATATAATCTTTACCTGGTCTATAATGCGACGACAGGCTATAAACGTATACATGAGTAATTTATAAATAGAAAGGTAATATAAACATATATATCAGCACACATACTAACATATTATTTACACACGTGAGTATATTCATACATAATTTTGAATTATATGCATAATTTTGAATTATAGCATATGGAGTTTATATTAAGCAAATTTAACTTTGTACACAGTTAAGTTAATTTAACTTTGTACACAGAAAAAAATACACACAGATTTTACGTACAGGTGAAGTATAGAAACATTTTACGTACTTTATAATACAGCAGAAATGTTTAACTCCATCACTTTTTACTACAAACTGATAGATACACAAATTTCACATATAAAGGAAGCAGAGATACGAAACCTAAATATGCGGAACGCTTATCAAATAGCAAGTGTCCATGCGCGAAAAATATAAAAGTTGCTATAAGGATTTTTATTAAAAAAACAAGCAAATATAAAGTGCCTATTTATCTATATCGCTGCAACAGAAAGCGAAATTTTTCTCGTAACGAATGTGCATCCTGAAAATATATCTTCCCAGCACTAACGCTATAGAGAAGGGATAAATACATCTACAGATAAAACAGCAAAATATTAAAGGAGGAAGATTGTGAGCAAAATAGCAGAACATTTTGTTATTTTTCATATCACTAGAACCTTGGAATAAACGGTGTCACACTACGTAACTATTAGTAAAAGTTTCATTTACTTATATGTAAAACAAATAACTTATAAAACTTTACTGTCTGGTTAATTTTATTATCAATAAATTATTACGATACTTTTTCTTCAGTAGATTATAAGTTTCCACTCAAGAATGTACTTCATTCCACGCATTATTTAGATAGGTTTCTAGCGATAACAGACAAAATATTTACGCAGTATAACGTTACATTAGTTTATACGTTTGGTTGGGGCATGATTTTTTTTCTTACTGATTATCTTTCTAAAGTATTTAAAAAAGAATAAGTTTCATTTCGATAAGTATAGCAGATTCCGCTAACAAACTAAAATTCTTTAGACAAGCAAAGATGTCGCAATCAATGACATAGAAGGGAATTTTCCATGACATGTGTATAATATTTCAAAACACCAATAAGAATATATTGAAGCAGCTCGAATGTAGATTTTGATTCCTTATGATTCAGTTCCTGGAAAGTGGGTTGTAAATTTTAAACCGTCACTTTAGTTTGACGCTGTTAGTTATACATTAGGATGTCTTTATTAAAAGAACAGATGTTGTATTAAGTTGCAATAACTGTATACTTCCTTAATTCACTATATTTTGCCCATTTCGGATAAAATGAACACATACTTTCGTATAGCATAAAATATATTTTTTTAAAACATATATCTCGACTCTCTTTAAAATTCACATCGATCTCACCTGACAAAAATATCTAAAAATCGATGAAAATCCAAAAAGTCAAATTTAAGACAGACAGACCTTACTTTTTATCACAGTACCGGAAGTCTCCGAAAATGACCATTGCTTGAAATAAACTTCTGATGACACCCCGATAAGACCATCCAATGACATTCTATTTCAACATAGTAGCACCATCTTCACCCTGAAAGAAATACAACTCTCAGAGCAGTGATAGCAAACCTTGTCACTTTATTAAAAAAAAGGGTGAGGGAGAAACAGTGATAAAAAAAAACTAAAACCACTCTGCCGAGTTATGGTTCCTTATTTTGAAGCTACATTTCGATCAGATTCGTTCTTTTCCTATTAGAACGTTTTCTCCGCCGTACACGCTCCGATGGAAAGGGATTTAAATTCTCTGCTTCGAACTTTCGCCATTAGTTGGAAACTCTAAATCACTGCAAGATAAGTCATTAAAAAATGTTTTGAAGTTTTTCTCTTGCCATCGTCTTTTTTTCCTTAATGACTGTATTATTATTTTCTGATGACTTTCATTTGAGAGTTTTTTCCCCCTGCAAGTGTGCGCTTTCTCGCTTTTGTGGATGCAAATGTAGTCCCGAGAAACGATTTCATATTTCTCTCCCCATACCTTTACATCGCATGTCGGTTGCTGAAGAAAAAAAAATATTTGTAATCTTTGCATTATGTTTTCCAGAGATGTCTGAAGTTTTCTAAATGTTACTGTATGGAAGCTGAGATGCATATTATGACAAATATCTATTTACAATGATAAAAGTATTCCACTGCTTTTTGGAGGGGAAATAACATATTTGTCGAATTACATTCACAGGGAATGAAAGTTTTGAGAAATTTAAATACTTTCAGTTTGTGTCTATAAAATTTGAAATTTTGCGTTAAAAACCTTTGAAAAACTAAGTGATTAAGCCATTACTATTTATATTTATTTAAAACCTACAATTTTTTTGTGATACTTATACTTGATTTTTTGTGTGCGTATACACCCTTATAATTTATATGGGTTTAATTGATTGTTTTTTACACATTATCTGTTTCCACTGAATCGCATACCTGTTTTGATATGCACAAGTTCAATATCACATAGTTTGTTAGGATTTAATAACTACAGCTTTATTCCATTTAATCTTTTAAGGCAATATCAACCAGACTATGACCAAACGACATAGGCACTATCCTTCGGTACAAAAGACTGGTAGATTTTAGCTCTGCGGTCACCATGGGTATTTGTAGCCGTTTAGAGTCGGCTATAGACTGTATGCCATAGTCTCTCGTTCAACATAACTGTAGCTCTCTGAAAACCAATTAAGCTATACTAAATTGCATACCTAAGCTGATTTGTAGAAATCTAAGATCATATAGTTTACTGGAATTTAATAAATAAAGTTTTATTCCCCATTGTCCATTACATCCACTTACTACATCGCTTACATAATTAATATACATGAACATGACATTGAAGAGTTCACTGGGATTTCTTATATATATGATTTTATTCCCTGTTGTGCTCTATCTCATACATCTATCAATATGCACAAATGTAATATCACATACTATACTGGAATTCCATTGATACGGTTTCATTTCCTATATTCCTCTTAAGCTGTATCGCATACCCACATGCAGCACAAGGGGAATCGATAGCATATCACATATCACATACATATGTATAAATATAAGATCTAGGTCTAAAAAATTTGGCGTCATTACAGAACATTAGAGCCGCTGTATTGTTGATAAAATAGTCACGTGCTATCCCTAATTACACGCATACACAAGTTACATTTAAAATTAATGCGAGCAATTTCACAGAAAGACTTCTACTACATTAATATTACACGCCTTATCGATAGACTCTATGTATGCAGCCAAAAGCCAAGGCTTTTAGATTCAGCTTTACAACCGCTAGATTATCGCTTATAGATTGAGTAAAATCCCGTACACGATTCCTTCATCTATTCAGAATTAATAGCTGCAATTTCACGCAAAATTTTCTGCCTATACTAATATTGCATATCGATAGTTGTAATCGATATACCTCCCGAAACCACCTCTACCGTAAAAATAATAAAACATTCAAGTCGTAGAGGAGTTAACATTTTTCATATGAAACAGACCGTTAATAAATAGTGGTCGTTCCACACTAAGTATCACGTGACAGTACCCAGTGTTACTCACTATCAATCAATCAAATCGATGAAAATTTTTCGTGATTTCCATTCACGACACACACGTATATCATTTTACTTCTTTTTTTTCCCCTTGCATCCTGTACATCACTATCCTACTCATAATTACTTTTATGTGGCCAGACAAATTTAAGGTCAGCGGGCAAAAATCTTTCCCACTTGTACTCAAAGTGAATATCGATAATTTAATCGATTCTAAAGATCATATGCAACCCCTCCCTCACGTTTAATTAATAAAACGTTCAATCTCTTTTCCAACCACAAAAGTCTGATTTTTCAGCTGAAATAGAGCCTAGTGTAGTTAACGCTTGGTAGAGCATTTTCATTTTACGCTTCTGCGGGTTTAAGCTCGAATGCCCAATATCCCGTAAATAGGTAATTATGGATCTTTAAATATTGCACCGTTTTATGAAGATGGATTTTTAAAAGGAAGAGTTGGAAGAATAATGAAAAAAATGCGTGCGCTGAAAGGGCTCACACGCAAAGCTATCGCGTTAAATTTTTATTTAATGGCGGTAAAAATCTGGATTTGTTGTATTGAATTTTTATATTGTGTTTGTTATCGTGGCGCACTTTAACCTGGATTTGGGAATTCCTTTTAATTTATTTCTTACTTGTTTTGATAAATATTAATTTTTAATTTCGGTGTGCTGTTGAAGCAGAGGAAATTCTGCATGAAATGTATATTAAAAATACATTGCATCAAAATGCAGCTTACAGTTTTTTAAATGGAGTCGTGTCGAAATGTGACACTAAAAGAATCAAATAATTTTACTTAAAATAACAATAATTTATAATCCAAAATCTTAATTTTTCTCTTTTTTTCTAAGAATTGTTACTGCGTAAAATTATTTTCATTCTTTTATTGTTCAGTGAAAATAAAACAGATTAAATCAAATTATCTGCCTTTTTCATAAAAAAGAGTATCAAAGTATTTTATCGTCCTTTAAATAAAGCAAAAACTTTTGTTGATGTTAAGAATGAAACTCATTTATTTATTTAAAAAATCTTTGCAAATTACCTTATCAGTACTCATGTTTTTGAATTAGCTTTTCCGAAAGTAATATTTTTTAATAAATTAAACGTGATAGTGTTTGCCTTTGTTTAATCAAACTGTAGATAAATTTTTGTATTTTTGTAACACATTTCTTAAACATTTCTACTCTAATGATAAATGTTTTCTTTTTTTACCGGTCTTTACAAATAGTTCAATGGTAAATTCTAAAGTCTCTGAAATTGGCACACTCTTAGAAGTTTTTAGCATATCTAAGTATGGTGAATTTACTCTATATACATTCCTCTCTTTCCGCCAGAGGTAAATATTTGCACGCTTACCTATGTACATATATCTGCAGCGATATCATAAATACATCAATTTATACAAGGAATTGCACAAATATAAAAGAATATCTGAATATATAAAAAGGATTTAATTTAAATTGAAGTAAGCTACTTTTAAAGGTGAAAAATAATTTTTTAAGACACCGACTCTTAATTCTTAAATTATATTTGTTCCCTGTTTAGGAACAAATACAGTTTTTCAATTTATTTAAATGTCCTTGATTGAAATGTTTTTCATTTTATAGTCCCTTTCTTTTTTCTATTTCTGGTTCTAAATTCATTTTCTTTCCATCGCATTGCTTGCGTCTAAACCTTGGACACGTCACTTTGTTGAACAAAGTTCTATTGAGTGTTCTCTATTGTGTGCTCTATTGCTGAATCTCTGCTTATTTTTATATCCTTGTATGGAGTGAACGCCAGCACTTAATCGTAAGTCAAAACTACAAAATTCCCCCTGTTCTATCTCCTCCTTAACAACCCTCCTTATCCTCCTTAGATTCCCCTCTTAATTGACCAATGTTTCACAGGGGTGACAATTTGACGTTACGCAGTGAAGATATGTATATTAAAAGGAGGTGATATCTTTGGTTTTAAATTTCTAATAAATTTCCGGCCTGCTAAAAGATGTGTTAGGTTGTTTTTCTTTTAAATTTTCATGGTATTTGCACTTATAAAGAAAAGAAAACTCTTTAGATAAAATCCATGCCACTATACAATTTTACAAAAGCAAAGCTGTAAGAAGAGGATTCTTATGCAACTAAACATCCATAGTAAGGCACAAAACGCTGCACAATTGTAAATGTTTGTCTTCTTCCGGAATTTGAAATCGAACTTATGCAAGATAATCGAATTCAGAAGCCTAAGGAAGTAAAGTTTAATCTAAAAATTTATTTCAACAGCCAACATTGAACAACGTCAAACATCAACAGCCAAGTGCCAACGTTATTATTAACAGAAGTATTGTTTGTGAATGGTGTGATCTTTAGGGTTCACTTAATTTAACATTAGACAATATTTTTTTAAATAGGAAAAAAAACTCACGAACAGCAAAATCAAGCTTCATAAATGTAGCCCTTAAAATCATCCGCACAAAGAGGTGAAATTACAGTTAAGCAATTCTCTCAAAAGACAGGAAACACGCGGTATAACTGCAGGAAAATGCTTTTACAAATAACATGATAAAACAGTTGTTTTTTTAAAAATTAATCACCAGTATGGTAATTGACCTAGTATGAATTATAAATTTGAACTGTTTTATTTAACGAAGTTAAAATTAAGGTATTAATTTTGACTGTTGGCCTTGTTCGGAGTTGAAATTTTGCAAAATTATTTGTTAAGTGTAATTAGATGTAGATTAATAAATAATTTTTTTGTTTGTTTGTTTGTTTGCTTGTTCAACGCGAACAATAAAATAAAAAAACTTTTGTTTTACCTTTATAGTTAAAATTAAAGTAATTTTAATTATGTCATTTAGTGTAATTTAAATTACTTGAAATAATTATAAACTAATTATATATATATATATATATATGTGTGTGTGTGTGTGTACAAACTTTTTATATGAAGAAATATATCTGAGCAAGTATGTTGCTTTTTGCAGTTTACAAAACAAACTGTTTTTAAATTCAATCATCTGGTACGTTATGAATATTATTTTGTTTCTGGAGAAATTATTTTGATTGTTAAACCATATGAAAATTGTTTTATTATGCTATTAATGAATATGAATGATGCACCTGAATTGTTTTTAATTTCGAAATATGTTCTTTGCAGAGAGTTTGCCTATGCTAATCATCCTGGCCGGAGTTATTGGCGGCATAGTTTTTATAGTTTCTGTGACAATAGTTATAATTCTATGTCTCAGGAGAAAATCAGTCATCAAAGGTAAGCACAACAAATATATTCAACAGTTATATCTATCATTTCTTTTCTCTCTAATGCCTACCGTATAAACTATTCATACACAAGGTAAGAAGAATTCCCTTGTTCGTAGATGAAGTTTTGCAAAGTTATTTGTTAAGTGTAATTAGATGTAGATTAAGAAATAGTTTGTTTTTGTTTGTTTGTTTGTTCAAAGCGAAAGTGAGATCTTAACTGAAGAGCAGAAAAAATAGTTTTGAAAAATATACGAGTTTTCGAAAAACAAACAAATAGTATCCTCTAACTTCACCATACATTTCCAGTAGGGTCCGAGGTAGCTTAGTGGTAACACGTTGGGCTTGGAACTGGAGGTGATCGGTTCGAGTCCCTACAAACGTCATGAAATATATTCGTGTCTAGACCCGATATAGGCACTTTAAATCCGTAGACCGTTAAGTCCTTCTATGATGTCAGAGAGGGTGGGAGAAGGTACGATTCCCCAGATGTCGCTCCTTTGGGGTGTGGTCGTTCAAAATTGAGGTGGCAGCAGGGGGTGGTGTTGGTTTACCTATATGGTGCTCCCATCGAAAGCAACGAATGATTCCCGCGGATTATGTGCGAATTTCTTAGGTGACAAGTGACGGAATTGCATAGCCAAACAAACAGTTCCAGTATAAAGTTACGTTAATAAACACTTCCCTAACTGTAGTATTACTTGTGACGTAATTTCACGAATGGCTATTTCACTGGCGTCTAGAGTTTCAGTTTTCCTTTTTTTTAACCAAAAACATGCCAACTACTACACCAACTGAAATAAATTTCATAAGAAATTTCTTTAAGGAATTCGATTCGATAATGTCTATGTTTAAAGAAGCTAACTAGCATAGATGCAGTAAGGAAATGTATCCATAGAAAAATGTGAGCCTCAATTACGAACACTTCATATCACTTAAGGGTAAAAATTTTCAAACATCTAACTAAAACCTATATTAATGGTAAAATAAATGAAATTGTAAAGCCTTTTCCTCCATTAAGCAGTTATTTATAAGGGCAATTTCTAAATACTATAAATTTTCCTAAATATACTACTTCTTCGACATAATTGTTGATATTTCTAAAAGTATTATTATATGTTTCCCAAAATAATGCAAAATAGCTTAATTTGCTGTACTTGCAGGTTTGACAAATTTCAAAAAGATTTAATTATTCCTATACTGATTTCAGTATCATGATATATATGAATTTATTATATTGTTCTATATTTTGCATAAATATGAACTATTTAAATTAATTTTACACGTGCTACTCTAACTCCTTCTTGCACATACGCACACACACTTCATTTGATTAATATTTATAGGTATTTCAAATAATGATACAAATTTTAATATCGGGAAGAAAAACATTTTAGACACTACTATTTGGCTAAAAAAAGGCTTTTGTAAAGTCAGTTTTTTTAAGTATAATTTTTATTTTTTATTTAAAGTAAATTTTCCCAATTTTATTTTTGTTGATTAAAGAGTGTTAAGTCCTTGATTGGGACATAACCCCTTTAACACTAACATGTTTGGGTTTTGTTTCACATATCCCAAATATTCCCTGATGAATAAAAATATTTAGGAATGGAATTGCACAGATATAAATCTTTCTTTTAATCTAACAGTTGCTAAAATTCTGATTGCATCTAAATTACATTATTTTCTATATGATCAAGTTTAGCTAAACTTAAAAACGACATTTAAGCATAAAAATAAATTATATTTTGTTATACTTTTTTTAAAACTTGTTTTAAATAGCCCATGAAGGCTAAAACAACTTAGATACAAGTGCTTTGTACCTGATACAATTCAAAATTAAATTAAGATATACTTAGTTAAACTTGAGTTTAATTTGATCGTCTAGATCTGGCAACACACTGAGAACACCGCGTAGTTCATAAGATACATTAAGTGTATCATCGGTGAAGAAGTACATAAAACTCCGAAAACAATTTGTTATAACTCATGCTACTATCAATCATTTTTCGTGAAAATTTGCTGAAACAAAAATGTGATAGGTCGTTGTTCCGAAACTAAGGCATGCAAGCTCGTTAGGGAAAAGAATAGAGAAGTAGTTCAAAATTTTTCCCCTAATATTAGTGCTTGGATATTTTTTTTCCTTCTCCTAGAAAAACGATACGTCGTGTAAATTTGAAAGAAGGTACATATATATATTTCGAAACTCCCTGAACCTGTCTTAATCTATCCTAACATAATAACGCGGCCACGGTTTATAAATAATTCCTGACACCACGAGATCGCGATGGGGGAAAATGTGGGGGAAAAATATTATTTTCACCTTTTACGTAGGGAATATTCTCATGACCTAGGGATTTTTTTTTAAAATGTTCATGACACAATTTTCTGAGACCGGAATTTTTTGGGAGAAATGTAAGTGTTAAAAAATTAATATAGAAAATTTTATTCGCTTCTTAGAGGATTTGTGTACGAGAGGTAGTGTTGGGGAATTCAAGAAAAAGAAATTATATAAATATAATATATATATATATATATATATATATATATATATATATACCTGGCTTGGTATATATATATATATCTGGCTTGGTACAAGAAGTGAGTTTTTCTTACAAGATCACTTTGTTTGCTTAAAGTACTCTAGTCTCTCCGATGCTTTAAAAGTGTTTTCTAAACCATTGTACAGACTTTGGTACTTCTTACTTTGAAAATAATATTTTTTAAAGAGACATAAGCAAACAAAGTCATCTTGGAAAAAAAACTGACTGAGGCACCTCTTGTATCAAGCCACACACACACACACACACACACACATATATATATATATATATATATATATATATATATATATATATATATATATATCATGAGTTGGTACGGGGAATATTGTGGTTTAGTAATAGAGTGGTTCTTGAAAAACAACGATTCTGTGACAGCGACACAGAGGGCATTTTGGACGAGCTTTGGTCTTCATGCAAGTGATTCCGAACGTGAGAACAAGTGGGCCTGCATAACCAAGGAAACCAAGTGGTCATCCTTGTTACAATAGAATACCTGAAAATGTGCAACGAGTCCGTATGTCCGCTTTTCGGGAAAGTTGCCCCAATACTCCCAGAGATGACAAGCAGAATGATGGAAAACTTTAGAGAACGGCTCCGGTAGTGCCTCTACAATAACGGTCGCCACCAGAGTGATGTTATTTTCAAAACCCAGTGGATAAAATCTAGGTTGTTAGTACTTTTCAAAAATATAAAACTTTTTTCTGTAAATTGTTTCGTTCATTTTCATATTACCCTTTGAAAAGTGGAGTCAATTCTGCCGCACACTGTAATAGTAGTAATGACGGATTTGTCCAACCGTATACACACAGAAAGCACACTTGAGACTGTCATTTTAGAGTTATATTCATTTTATAAAATCATCATAGTAGATGAGTCGTAATCATTATTGCAAGACGATAAGAGAGAAAGGTTCCATGACCTTTATTAACACGACATCTGGCGATCGAATGCCGAGATATGAGACACAATACTTGCCTATCGCGTGTCCAAAACACGAGGGAATAGAGACGGATAGACGTGTACGAGATTATTAGCAAACAGATTTCTAGTGCTAGTATTGTTTGTGGACCAAACACAGACTCAAAATGAGAGGAACACTTAGATTAGCAGTTTTTAGCGTGGAGCTAAGAAATTTCGCCACGGTTAAATGCAAGCTGGGATATTTGGAAGGTTTTCAAAAGTAAATAGGGGAGGAAGAAGTATTAACTGAAGGAAATCGTTTACAAGACAGATGAATGATACAATTTAAAAAGTTAAATTTTTCGAATTAATATACATATTTCAAAGCTTGCATACACATATATGCACACACACACACACACATATACATACCCCTTACATCACGAACCTGAAAGGAAAAACTAGCTCATATTTACATGGCTGGAGCTAGACTCAGCCTGAAAGGAATAAATTTAAATTTGGAAGCAGTCTGAGCAGTCTTTATTAGAGCGACAAAAGTACATCCGTTCATTGCAGAAGAACGGCTCGAAATCATACCACCTTTCAACATTAAGCGCGAGAGGGTGAAAAAAAATATGTGACTATTATTTGTAGGGTCAGCAAATTTTGGGGCCCACTCCTGAACTGGGACATATACACGTGTAGAAATGCAATGGCATGCGATTCATGGGAAGTTCTGTGGCTAAGGGTTTTAAAGCGATAAATTAATATTACAGGGGATTGGATTTAGGAAACGAAATTTAAATGCTAGAATGGAGGGCATAATATTTAAGATATTACACACACACACACACACACATATATATATATATATATATATATATATATATATATATATAACCTTTTACGTTCTATTTTTCGAACCAATTATACAGTCGGAAATTGTATAATACAAATTACATTTTACTCATCATATATAAAAATTTCTGATGAGACACCTTCCTCTAAACTTAATTTCAAAGCCTCACATTTTTTAAACTCTCTATAACGTTCTCACTCATATTACAGACCTTTATTTAAATGTTATATATAAAGCAATATAAATTATATCTTCCAAAGTTCTAATACAGGACACGATACATTTACTGCAATTTAACCTTTCCTCCAAAAACTCTTCACTTGGGGAATTCTTTCCCTGAGTAGGGATAAAACATAACCCATCATAGAAATGAACGATTCTGAAAAAAAGAAAACGAGATGACAGTAATAACACGCTGCGGTACTGGTAGCCGAATTAAGTAGTTGTTGTAAACCAGGTCGTAATTGACAGTTCGGCCCTGTAGTTTGGGCAATAGGCCGCCTAA